>DF359736.1:43868-64006 GCA_000787875.1 Solanum virginianum
CAAGTTTTCGACTCAAGACCCAGACATTCTGGTTTCTAAATTAACGAACAAGATTTGACTAAGGATTTATAAGATTAAGAATGGCTATGAGAAATTGAATGAGTTTTTTAGGGTTTCAAATTCTTGACCACTTCGCTGCTGTGTGAACTATCTTAGGTTTTCTCGAGCTTTCAAGTTAAAATGACTGCTGGAATCGATTGAATTCTTGCTAAGGTTTTTGATTCTCCACCCGCTGCCTCTTCTGTCTATCTCCTCTCTCCCACCAGTGAAGAACGAAGGTTGAATTTATAGGGTCGATTAGGATTTGAAAAATGGGGAAAACGCAAGGTGGAATGGGAAAACGGGATCGATGCTACGCGTGGGGCATATGAGGGGTGGAGCAGGTGAACGTTAAAGAGTAATCGGGGGTTGTCAGGGCGTGCGTTGGGGATCGTTAAGGTTTTCTGGTTTTGGGGTTTGGTTTTGGGAAGAAGAAGAAGAGAGAGAAGAGGGAGACTGGTTGCATGCGTGAAGGAGAAAGGAATAAAGGGAATTGGGGGCGCGTGGCCCTCACGCACAGGATTAATCCGATTTCTGATTTTTTTTTAATAAAATAGACAAAATATTTTAAAATTGTTAAAATTAAAAAATATTAGTAATTTGTGATGTGGAGGGTAAAAATTGGGTGTCAACAATTATCAATTAAAGGAGACAATTAAGTATTTCTAATGGTCTTTCATTGATTGTTTCGTTAGTACTCATTTAATTTAAGTATTTAATTTTTAAAATTCGTTTAAATTATGTAACTTAGGACTTTGTAAGAATGACTTAAGAATCTCTTATTTTCTTTCTAGAACAAGGCTCTTCTAATCCACATTTATAGATTTGGACTAACCATTTAGTTCAAAAAATTTTACTCGAATTTATATTTTTACACTTTAAATTTGAATTATTTCTTTATTTTAAATAATATGAGTGGATAAATATCATGAAAATTCTTATTTTTAAACCAAGTATTTTCAAGTAATTTAAATTATTTTTACTATTAGCCAAATAATTTAATTCGAAAGTGATCAACCGCGTTATTTTATATACTCCATTAGACAATAATTTAATTTACAGTCAGATATACTATGCGAAAACTCATAAAAATTAATCTAAAAAAATATACACCTATTTATACACCTTGGCAATAAATAATTAGTCAAATACACTAGACATATATATATATATATATATATATATATATATATATATATATATAGTTAATCATTTTTTATTTTTTTTTAAAAATTGTATGAGTTAAGAATACATTCTATTTAATTTTTAAAATAAAGGGTAAAATTGTCCCAAAAAAATAGTTTATAGTGTGAACAAGCTTTATTGTCATTGTGGCCAAATAGCATTACCCTATTTTAAATATGATAGTGATGTTTTCATCTTTAGTGTTATGATATTAAATTTCTTTTTATCAATTTGTTGAAGTGTTTATGTATTCAAGGGTGACAAAATTAAACCCAACCTGTTCAATCTGTCTAACAAATTAAAGTATTAAGTCGCTCATTTATTAACTCAATCCATCTTAATCTAACCAATTTCAATCCATTTAAAATTGGGTTGATATTTAACCCAAATTGACTCGAGAAAGAAATTGTCAAAATATTTTTAAAACATATTTTTTAATTTGATATGTTATATATAGCCATAATAAAAAATATATAATTTAATTAAGTACTAAAATATTGAAAAAGAACAAACAAAGTAAGTAAAACTTAGTAAATGTTGGCCCGGGTTGAGTCTTGATCCACTCTATAACTCATTACTCAATCCGTTTTGATCCAAATAATTTTGGATTGGATTGAGTTAGGTGTTGACTCGTTTGTTATCTTGACCCATTATAATCTGCTCAAATTTGACCCAACCAACTTAATTATCACCCCTTATATAATCTCAACAATATTAATTGTTCTACCTGCTGCTCGCCACTAATTTCTTTTTTCTTTGCGAGTTAGTGTCTTTATCAACTGTTGGAAGTTGTCTTTTCTAGTATAGTACGAGTGGCTAGGATTGGAGAAAGGAGGCAGGCCACGTACAATACAGTGGTGGCTATCAAAAATGGCAAGTAAATCAATTGACGAAAATGTCCTCAAATAGTATAAATTTTTATACCAATATGTTAATATCTTAGGTGGTACAAAAATCGAATCGATCGATAAATCAAATTGATTGAGATGTGTTATTATCGGGTTATTAAAGAAAGAAAAAAGATGGGAGAGATCAAGATGTCTATTTATGATAACTTATTAAATTAATTAAGAGTATTTTTGTCATTTTAATTTATTGCCTCATTTACATCTTATTTTATGTTGGCGTGGCCTTATCGTTATGTGACATTCATGATTGCTTCCACTCAACTTCATCAGATATTTTTTAACCTTTATTTGATACATATCTTTCCACAATTCTTCATCTTCGATCTTTCTCAAGATATGCCACAATAATTCAATAATCCTCAGCTTAACATAGTTTACTTTTGCATCTGCATTGATGCATTCTCATCTTAAATAGATTTTAATATTAAAATAAAAGTATATAAATAAACTAGTGGTCAGGATCGTGTATTGTACGGGCTTAATATATACTTCTTTTTTTTAATTTTTGTGATCTAGATAAAATTTGGAGAGTCGATAATTTTAATATATTTTTAATTTTTTTAATTAATTGAATTTATAATATTTTTAAATAGTTTTTAAATAATACACGTTACTCCTAAGTTTTAATTTTGTTACACATATAAAATTTTGAGAGTCAATCAAAATTTAGATTTATTTTTTAAAATATTTCAAATTATTCATAGCTGAAGCAGTCGGAAAAATGATTTCTTAGGGGTAATATTGTAATATCAAGCAGTTGAAGCAGACATATAAATTGGCAGTTGCTTTTAAGGAACGTAATTTATTATGGGTAATATTATAATTTCATAGTTGAAATAGATGAAGAAATAATTAGATAATAATTAATAGAAATAACATAACAAAATTAAGTGGACACTTTAATAGTCACCATAAAAATTAAGCAGACACATTATTGTAATTTCATAATTGAAGGAGATAAAAAAATAATTAAATAATAATTAATAGAAATGACATAGTAAAATTAATTAGACACTTTAATAGCTACCGTAAAATTAAGCAGACACGTTATTATTGTTTCATAGTTGAAGTAGATGAAGAAATAATTAAATAATAATTAATAGACGTGATACAGTAAATTTAAGTAGACACTTTAATAGCCACCGTAAAATTAAGTAGACACGTTATAATCACCTGCTTGCTTCAAGCAGCTGAAACAGGTATGACAATCCGAAGCTACCCAACTTAGCCGTCTATTATATAAAAGAAAATATGATTGTAAGTCAAAAATTAATAAGAAAACTTTCATAAAGGTGCATTTCAATGCAAGAGAAATTTCAGAGGAACAATACTAGATATTGAGAGGTTCTTTATGGGTTCAATATTGTAATTTTAGATTGTATTTGTAGGTGTTTAATCGTACTCTTAAAAAATAAATTAAATATCATTATTTGCAATAAATACGATAAAAAATAAATATTTACGTTACATTTTATAGTAAATTCTTTTTTTCTATTTTTATAAAATTAAACAACATCTATTTAAGTTGCCACAACTAATATTGAAAGATACATAATCTAATATTCATTTTAATATTATGTCAAACACAAATTGTCACGATTCAAAAATCATGGATCATTATGACACATATTTTATTACCTTATCTTGGAGTAAAGAGCAGGCCTTGAGGGTGAATTTTGAGTCTAAGTGTTAAAGTGTAATTGGAAGACCTTAGATAGGTTAGGATAACATAAGAAGGATAATTTAGTCTAAAAATTATCCAAAAAAGAGTTTAGAAATTAGGAAAAGAACCCAAATGCCTTTACAAAATCAAAATTTAAACTGGGCAGAGCCCTGCACAAAGGCTTCACCACAAGGCGCGCACCACGACCCATGGTGGGTGCCTTGGCTAAAATGGTGAGGCAGCCTGGGAGGGTGCCCTCCACAAAACCCCTCACAAGTCATAGTGGGTTCTGTGGTGGATCACCTCACCAAGGCATCCCCCGAAACAACCTACACAACCAAGGGGTGCCAACATGAGGGCCCTTTATGAGTCGTAGTGAGCAACATGAGCAGTGAAAGGTCTCTTGGTGGGACACTTTTATCAATTTCTGAAAGTGTTTATTCTAGGACTTGTTTTCGCCTTCCAACACCCGAGGCCTTATGCTCATGCTACATTTCAAGGTAAACCTAGAATCCTCATCAAATCAAACATCAACAAGATGATGTCATGTGTTCAAATGATATGTCAATCCCAGTCAAATTCAAGAAACAGTCAAAAGCCACCAAACTCTAAAATGACATATTTCGATCAATTACAAGCAATCTAATCACATAGCACCTATAATAAGATTTGCGACCTAAACCATATAACTATAAACACGGAGTTACATAACTTTGAGAACATTCAACAAGTGTTGGAGAAACATCAACATCAACTATGCAGTCTTTACTAGGAGTAGTCAGTAGAGCTCTTATGTAAAGGGAGGGTCTCCATAGTTTTATGCTTTCCTAAAAAAATGTATTGAGATGAGTCCTCTCATAGGTTCTCTTGGTTTGCTTCTTCTATAATATGGTAATGTGTAGTTCTCCTTATAGGATAATCAACCTAAGAACCACCTTAGGGCCGAAGGTATGGTATATGCCCTCCTTCTTGTACATTTTTTGTTTGGTTATATAACAAGGCTTGGACGTGTGTGGCTCAACCCCTGACCAGCCAAAGGAGTGGAACCCTTTGGCATAGGTCTGTTCCCTGTAAAAAAAAAAAATAGAGCTCTTCTCGAAGATCTTTTTAAAGCGATGAGTATCACTCAATATTTTTAGCAGTTAAAATATATTTTTAGGAGGTTGAAATTATCCAAGCAATTTGAGAAATAACCTACTAAAGGTCTTCAAATTGTGAAAAAGTTCGGAGAGAAGAATCAACAAAGCAACATAATTGCACTCATCCAATTCATCAATAAAAATTATTTTTCAGCTTTATTTTTTGTCACAATTAATTTTCAACATTTCAAAAATTTGTTACAGAAAGTAGTCTCATTAGAAAACACATTTTTATCCTTGTAACATGACAAAATTTACCATCACAATCACATTTTCGAATATCCCTCATCTTTAATTTGGGCATCACTTTATTTGGTAGGTGAACATGTTATATCAAAATTATAATGTTGAAATTATAATAAAAGGAATAAATAATGATGGAATTATTTAGAATCATTTGATTCACAAATTAGTCATGCGAGGATTTATCATGCAATGATATTATGAAAATTATTATATAGATATTAATAATACATAGATTATTATTTTTGGAATATTTGGTATAGTACAAATTAGTACACAATATATATTTTAAAATATTTTCATATTTCTAAAATAAAATAGAAAATATTTTAAAATATTTACTTATTCTTTGACTATTTTTAATTTAAATAATCTGATGATAAAGTAAAAATAAAAACCATGCAGCATAAGAGATAATGGGCATAATTTAGTTACTGTCATAATTGGGCCAAAAGCCCAAGGTGTTAATTAGGAAGCCCAGCAGTCAGTCTGGCTCTCAAATCCTTTCGAAGTATTTTGCCTGATGGAGATTTAGGAATTGCATCCACAAAAAATATCCTTTTTATTCTCTTATAAAATATCACCTGAAATTTTTTTAAAAAAGAAAGTCAGCACAATAAAAATCAAACAACCTAATGAACATTGCTTTTTTAAAACGTTTTAGACATATATAATTTACATTTTTGAAAATTTCTTATAGTAATGAGCATCCAAAAACTCCACCTTCTGCTTTATTCATGACTACATTTTCAGAGTTTGAAAAAGTTCATCTTAAAAATATGATTTTTTTAGGAACAATCATGATAAGAACAAGTCTTGAACACAATAATATCATTTCTAATAGGGAAAAAATTCAAATATGCCATCGAATTTTGAGAAAAGGTTCATTTATGTCATCCGTTAAAAGTTTGGCTCATTTATGCCATTTTGAAGAAGAATGACTAAAAAGACTACATTTGATCCAAAACTCTAATTTAAAAGTGGTTTTGCAGAACGGAGTTAAAAAGTTAATGGCATAAATGAGGGTTGGATGAGATATATATTTGAGTTTTTTTCCGTTTGTATTATAGAAGCATGTTCCGTATGTTTAAAAGAGGATGGTTGAGTTTGAAATAGCATTTTAAAATATGTATGGATGTATGTGTTACTTAGAGATGATAGTAGGTAACCTGGTTAGAGATAAAGTCCTTGATTTGGTCCTCCGTAAGGGTAGATCGATTGGCTGTGACAACAAAAGCGACAGGAACTTCCCCCGCTTGCTCATCTTTCATTCTACAAAAGGACTTTACTAAATATATATAGGGTGTAGAAAGGAATAGTTAGTATTGAAACTTACGGTACAACAGCAGCATCGGAAATGGTAGGAAGATTGAGGAGAAGTGCTTCAAGTTCAGCAGGTGCCACTTGAAATCCTTTATATTTTATCAATTCCTTTAATCGATCCACGATAAAAACCTCCTCCTCATCATCTACGTACCCTATATCACCACTGTGTAACCATCCTTCCTTATCTATTGTTCCTGCAGTTGCTTCAGGATCATTCAAATAACCTGCAACAGTTTCATGTTATTATTACAATCAAGAATTCTTCGTTCATCATTGATGACAATTAATTACTTCCATAATAATTTCAAGAGTTTACTGTATTGAGGGTACTTGTAAATCACTTACAACACTCATCCCAAGTTTGACTTACCCCAACCAATGCCCAAAGACTCTCATTGGTCAACAACCAAGCACATTTCCACATAGGATCCAGCGTTTATAAGGTTTAACATGAATTACGGGAATCATGATAAATTAATATGTGAAAAATCCTAAATTGATGATTTATTGTAACGATCCGTTAAATTATTTTGAGAAATGGAGCTTCTTTTGTTATAAAAAAGTCATCTCGTAAATTTTAAAAGGACTTTTAGATTATTTGATAACTTCGATTATTTAAGTTGAGTAGTAATTTTAGCAAATCAATCTAATTGTTGGACTAAATTAATAATTTTGTAAGACCTTATACTACTTATCCCATATTTATTAAAATAAGGTTTATAGGATTTATCATTTTTAATACATAATAGATTTAGAAAAGAAAGAGAAAAAATAAAAGGGAAAACCCAATAAAAAAAATAAAGAAAAATGTGTAAACCCCCCCCCCCCCCGAAAAAAAGGGTTGAAGGGGGTTGGACGCCCTCAAAAAAGAAAGAAAAAGAAAAGTGAGGAGAGGCGCAAAAACCAAAAAAGATATTGGAAGGAAAAAGAAAAAAAAAATTGAGAAGAGAAATTAGGATTTTTATCCCAAATCATTTCTTGTCCTTTCTACTAAATTTTTATGTGATTGTGCATAAATTTTTAGGGTAAAAATGTGTATAATTTATATTTAATTTAAGAAAATATAGTCCTATAGACCTGTGAATAAAATCTTGATTTGGGGATCAAATAACGATTCACTTTAGCTGAAATTCAGCATATGAGTTTATTTTATTATGGATAAATATAATCTAAAAGAAAATTTTAGATTCAAATTTGAGGACTAGGGGTGACTTGTTAATCTAATTTTTGAGTCAAAAATAAATATAGCAATATGGGTGTCATTGGATTCGTATTTATATGAATATGATATATTTGATAGATTGAAAAAGTTATGAGGCATTGAAGAAGGGAAAGACATTGGTAAAATAGCTTGGTAGGTTATAGTTTATTGTATATGTTAGAGACTCTTAATAATAATTGATATTCATTGAGTGATGTTGTAAAATTATTCTATACACTTGATTATTGTAGTTTGGATGATTGATATGTGTTATGATTGATCTGCAATTCCATGACCACAAAATTCATAAGCTTGAACTTGTCTTATCAATATTTCACCTGTTATTGGAGTAACGACGTGATTTTGTCAGTTCAATGTTGTTATGTGTACTAATACTGCACTTTCTCCCTTTTTTTTTTGGTTCAGTATAGAACATCTTTGGGCAGTTGCTGACAGACTTCAGATGGGTGACAGTTGATTCAAAAGTTTAGGGGTGAGCCAAAATCTTTCGGGCTACCATGGATTCTTCCATTATCTTAATCTACTTATTTTTAGGCTTAGACTTTTGTTTATTGATTGTTTTAGTTTTTTTGAGGTTCCATCCTCTTATGTTAGACAGGTAGTTAGAGTTTTGGTACAATGACTTTCAAGTTTTGAATAAGTTTTACATTGCTAAGTTTTATGTTTGAGTTTATGGGAACTCAACTTACTTTGCTTATTCAAACTGACTTTCTTAACTTTAAATGTTTGAATTGTGTTAGTTTAGTTACTTGGATTACAATATTGATTCTCCCACTAGGGAATTAGTATGGGCGCCATAATAATTAAAATTATTTTATCAATTTTTTTTTATCCATATTCATATGATGCAATACATTTTAAGTTATTTTAGCTCAATTTTATTTTTAATTTACTTTAAGTTCAATTCAACCGATCCATTTGTTACTACTAAATGGAAGCATCAATATATATTTCGTATCTATTTGAGGACAATTATTTGAATTGGTTTAAGTCATATATGGACCATTAAAGTTGTCCGTATATTTCACTTAGACAATCTAACTCAGACTTGTACCTATTGAACATCTTTATCGTTGAAAATATGTATCTATTAAATATTTTTTTATGACATGGCATTACAAGTGTAAATACACATAAAAAAAAAAGCGTGAAGCCAAGAAATTCTCTTTACTATCAAATCAAATAATGTCATATCAACACTAGAAAAATCAAAAATAAAATCAGGTCAGCATCATCTTCCCAATTCGACTCTTTTTTTTATTCTACAAATTCTTGAATTTCCCAATTCCACTTCCCAATCCCATGCCACCTAAAATTCTCACCGGCAAACTCCTTTGCCACCATCCCCACCACACCCATTTTTCATATTCTCCTCCATTTTATCTTTCTAGCATCATTTCATCACCACCAATATTATCGTCATCATTATCTTCACCGAAAAAGCACTAACTAAACATATGATTAGTCAAAATAAAAAAAAAAGTGACTGACAAAGAAGAGAATTTCATCAAACAAATAAAATTAAATTGGATTTAAACACAATTCCGGTGAAACTCCATTTTTCTCGGCAAGACTAACTATGAATTTAAGATTATTTTTAAAAATTGTTAAAGAATTTAAATCTTAAAAAACTCACAACACAATAAAAAAAAAATTAATTAATTTGAACTAATGTTTGACGAAGAGAGGGAAATAGGGGAAGATGGCATTTATGTTTGTTAATGGGTATTAGAATAAATGAGTGAGAAAAAAAAAATTGAAAAGGGAGGGAAAAAAATGGAGGGAAGATAATTATTGAAGTGTGAATGTGTGGTCGATGGGGGAAAGTTCCAGCGAAAAAGGAGGGTTGGTTTTTCCTTTTTCTTTATTTTTTTAAATATATTTTTTCTTTTTAATTTATTTTTAAATTGTTATTATGGTTCAATGGCATATATCTCATTTTGATAAGTTATTATGTCACGTCATTTGCAAGTATATGACAAAACACTCTTTAATTTTAATTGATTGTCAAAAAAATTAATAGATATAGTTTTTAATTAGTAAAGACGTCCAATAAATACAAATCTGACTTGAAGTATGGACAATGTTAATCATATGTAGTTATTGAGTACAAACACTCAGAGTTTGTCGCTAATTTAGGATTGGAAGAAAGTTGTATTTCATCATATTTTAGTTTGACCTACTCTATGCGAGCTTCGCTGGAAATGTACTTTTATCATATGTCAAATATAATATAATTTTGAAACGATTAGCTAAATCCACAACAATAGTATACATACTGTTAGTGCCATAACATATTAAAGATTGCCTCATTTAAGACTTCAAATAATTGATTAGGCGCAACATGGAAAATACGACTAGTTAAGATTAATACACTACTATTGCATACGAAATCTTTAAATTGCAAGGTATTTTAATCAATCTATATAGCTAATATACAAATAATATAGCTATTGTAGTCACGCAAAGTGAGATCTAAGGAGGAGTGCATGGAAATCTTATTTCTACTTTAGAGGTGAGGTAAAAAGACTATTTTCTATAGGCCCTTAACTTATATAAAAATAGTCTAGTAAAGACATAGTGAAAGTATAAACGATAAATTGATACCAATGTGATAGAAATGAAACTAACCTTTCATAATTTGATCACCTCTTATGCAAATTTCTCCAGGTTTATTTCGAGGAAGAGAGATACCAGTGATTGGATCCACTATTTTCATCTCCGCATTTCTTATAATAGTACCACATGCCCCCGATTTTATCTCAAACGGTTCTTTTGCGAATCCCAAGCACATTGTTATTGGTGCGCCGGCCTCCGTCATACCATAACCCTATCCAATTAAAAATTGAACTTATATACACTAATATTATTAATAAAATATTACGTTATACTAATAAATCAATGTTAAACTCAAAACCCTTAAAATAGGTGAAAGCATCATATGTCAATATTTGAGATTAGCCTTTGTTGATTTAATTAACCTAGTTATTAATTAAATTGTATGAAAATGACAGTTGTTCAATTCACTTTCTATAAGATAAACCTTATCTTGCTTGGGGGCGAAAGAAAGAGGATAACCATTTGGGAAAAAGAGAGAATGATAGCCCTTTTTACCAACATTCAAGAATAGACGGTTACCTAACCACCGACTCCCTCCCTCAAGCATTTGAATTCAAGAGGTTCAAAATATAATAAGAATATAAATGTGCAAATAAATCAATCAAATACAATTTTCAAAGGAATAATGTTATAAGCATGTAATAATGATGTTACCTGACCAATTTTAGCATTAGGAAATTTGTTTCGAACAGTATCTTCAAGCTTCTTTCCTAATGGTGCTGCCCCTGAAATGACTCTCCTTACTGATGAAAGGTCATAATTATCAACTACTGGACTCTTAGCAATGGCCAAAATAATAGGTGGTACAAAGGGTGCAATGGTCACTTTGTACTTTTGTATCAATTCCAACAATGTAACAACATCAAATTTCTGCATAATCAAGATTGCTGCTCCAACTCTTAATCCACAAAGCAGAACAGAGTCCAGGGAATAAATATGAAACAAGGGTGAGATACAAAGTATCACATCTTCACTATGCATATACAAAGTTGGATTTTCACCATCAACTTGTTGTGCTACACTAGTAACTAGCCCTTTGTGTGTCAACATGACCCCTTTTGGTAGCCCCGTGGTACCGGATGAGTACGGTAGTGCCACCACATCATCCGGATGAATTTCCACCTCAGGTAGATCAGAGGCAAATTCAGAATTTGAAATTAGATCGTACAAGTGTAAGCAGTCCTCGAGCGATGAGATGCAAATGACTTTCACATCATTCTCAAATGCATAGTCCTTCACTTTGTTGAAATTGCATTCTTGTATGATAATGAGTTTGGCATTTGAGGCCTTGGCTTGTTTCACCACCTCTGCTTGTGTAAACAAAGGGTTTGCCATTGTGGAAATAGCTCCAAGATATGATGCACCTATGAAGGAAAAATCATTTCTTCAGAATCACAGCAACAATAATTGAATCCGGAAGGTAGAATGTACGCAGTTTCTTTAGAATCAGAAAAAAAATAAATTACTTAGAATTATTGTTGGGACTAATATTACCTAAGAAGGTGAATACAAATTCAGGGGAATTAGGCAAGAGGATCATTATGGTGTCCTTTTGTTGGATCCCTAAGTTGTTTAGGGCGGCCGCGACTTTTCTTGAAGTGAGCTCAACATCATCATATGTGTAAATTTGATCATTGGATCCATTGATTAAACAAGGACGATTATTGAATTCTGAAATGTTTTCCAAGCAATAAGAATGTAAAGGAAGATGATTAGGGATGTAAATATCAGGCAGCTTTGATCTGAAAATTATGTCCTTTGAACCCATCTTCAAATATCAACACAACAAATATTTTTTCAAATTGATCCACTTAAAAGGGTACAGGGATTTCTTCAAACTTATACGGATTATATAGAAAACAATTTTCTTTTCGACAGTTTAAACTTTATTAGAGTAGCAATGGCGGAACCAGCATTTTTATCAAAATTATTTATAATTTTAGAATATAAGTGAGTGATTTTTGTATCAAGGGTGTTCAACAATTGATATATATTAAAATATTTATATTTAACCTATATATTTAAAAATATTTTTCGAAAAAGGATGTTCATCTGACCACTCTTGTGTGTATGTAGCTCCGCCCCGCATTAGACGTAAGGAGAACTCTCTCTCTTTGTAACTGCCATATGTTGAACATGAGACATGCGTGAATTGAAGACTCGAAAACATACTTACTAATTAATCTATCCGTCTCGAGTTTAAGAACATTTTTTTCCTTAGAAATTATGATTTAAAATAAATAGTAAGTATTTATGTAATATAATTATAAAGAAATGATGATCAAAATCACACATAAACTATTACTTTGTAGGGAATTTCACTCTTAACTATCTATTATTTTCTTTATTTGCCTGAATTATCACTATCTATATATTACAATACACATAAATAAATAAAATGCTAACGATGTGTGTGGTACACTTTTTTTTTTTTTTTAAATTAAGAAAGAGTGTCACGTGGCATTCTACCTGTATTTTCAAAACTAAATGAATTGAAAATAGTTTGAAACTTAATTAAGGGGATAACAATTTATTGAAAATTGATTGATTTTGTATTAAATTAAATTAAATAATCAAACGAAAAACAAATAAAACACACGTCTCTTGGTGATTGTTTTCAAACATCTGACCTAGTCAATTTTGTTGTCTGTTTTAATACCTAGATAGTGCTCCCTCCCCTTCAATTAAATTAAGGTAATATTTTTTTGAAATAAATAAAAAAAAGTGTCACATAAAATAAGATAAGAAAGTAATAATTTAAATAGGTCAAGAGAATAATGAATAGTGAATACTTAAAATCCGCAAAAACATAGTAGTTCAAATATTTTTTTTAAATAATTATTTTGATCATAAATCATCTCATTAAAAATATATTAATAAGTTTGTAAATGAAAAAAAGGGAGTACTAATTAAGCAACTAATAATGACATACCACTCCTTTTTGTTTTATTTTAGTATATAATACCACCTTAATTTGACTATACACAAATTAAAAAAAGGTAAAGATAACTTTTATATTTTATAGTCATAATTTAAAATGTATATAATATTATCAAATGTCCTTTGATGAATCTGGTGTGGGTATTATAATTATTATCATAACCAGTTAAACTGCATTAATAAGTAGCGTAAGACTATTTTGCATCGAGTGTGTACATATTTTTGAAGATTCACACAATTTTCAAATTTCACCTACCAGTTTGACTTGCCGGAATTGGGTTGGTGTTGACGGCCCGCCCAACGGCCAACTCTTTCGCCAGTTATGAAAAATTCTTTGCAGTATAGTGTAAAATAAATAATAATTTTAAAGTGATATTGATTAAATGATTCAAAATTTTTGCTTTAAAACACATATATATTTGTGTGGTTATAAATCATTACATTTTTTCCCCTCACTGATCTAATGTGAAGAGACAGATCAAAATGTCATAGTTAAAGTAGTTGATTTTTTTTTACCTAAAATAATTATAACATTAGCACAAATATTAGTGACATTCAAAATGATTAGAGCTGTCAATATGAGCTAGGCCAGTTGAGTCGGCCTAGCCTAATTCGTGATCATGCAGGGCTGGATTATGATTTTTGGAGCCCATTTAAAAAATGAGTTTTTTTAGCCTGATTTGAATAAGCTTGCTGATTTGTGGGGCTTTTGCAATATATGGGTTGGGCCATGCCGTGAGCAAATTAAAAAAAATAATTAAAATAAAATAGAATATTATAAATAATAAGAGTCTAAAGTCAAAGTTCATTTAATAATTTTAAATATTAAAATTTAGATGCAAATTATATTTTTATAATATGTATTCCTTGCGTCCATCTTTACTTGTCTCTTATTAACTTGACATAGAGATTAAGAAATATTAAATAATAGAGGTAATTTTACTAAATCACCTTTTGAATATAATAAAGGGAAAAGAGTCATATATGCCTATAAACTTTCTGAAAATATCTACATATACCCTTTCTTTAAAGTTCTGCCTCTCGTGCCCCTGCCATCCAACTATTGGCCCTTTTATACCCTTTTGTCTGTTATTTGCTTAGCTGGAACTATGTTCTTTCCTTAAAATTAAAATCAATTGCCACATCAACTTTAAAATTCACCAGCATTTACATATATTACACAAAATACACACACTCAAACATTACTCGATTTGTGAATAATACCCGACCCAAAACCTATCCCTTTTAACCCATTCTTAATTCTCTAATCTGACCCCAAATTTGTTGGTCCGATCGTCCCTTTTTTCAAATTTGTCAGTCCGATCATGAATTTTACTTTCTCGTCAATTCTACCCATGAACTCTATTGTAATTGCTGTGAATTTTAAGCTTGCGGGGTTATCTGTTTTCTTGGCAGCTAGAACACGTAGTAAATGCAAGATTGTCCACCTTGTCCTATGTCAAAATCAATGACGTGAATTTTGTTCAAAGGATGGTCAGCTACAACTTCAACAATAGCTAAATTAGTTGCCTTGAATCCTAGCTTGAAACATGGGGATATCTCATAGAGATTTTGGGCTGAAATTGTGTGCTCTTTGCCCGTTGTTGTTGGCCGTGGAAATGAAGGGTTGTAAAGAAACATTTGAAGAATCAAGCGTGTAGTCATCGTAGAATTTGTCAGAATCGGTGAAAATTTAGACGAAATAGAGAAATCTACAAGTGAAAGAGGAGAAATTGGATATGCTTGCTGGTAACTTCTAGGTTTTACGTTACGAAGATAAAATTTCAAACCTTGCTGAAATTGTTGCTATTGTTGAAACTCAACGAGTGATTGTTTGCTGATGAAAGAAGATCTCCGGTGGATATCCTGAGAAGCACCATCAGGGTGAATCAATGAATGGTAGGAAAATTGAATTTGTGACTGGGGGTTGCTCATCGAAATCAAATTGAATCTTCCACCGGAGCCACTGTAAAAGTCTGGAACTCCTCCAGAAAAATCTGACGATGATCCTTGAGGCTAGAGAAAAGCTAATAATTAGGATGAAGTTTTTGGGGTCCGATTAGGGCTTTGAGAATGGGTTAAAAGGGATAGTTTTTAGATTGGATATTATTCACGGATCAGGTTATAGTTGATTCTGTGTATATTTTGTATAATGTATGTAAATGTCATGTAGAATTTTAAAGTTGATGTGACAATTGATTTTTAATTTAAAGGGAAAGTTATAATTCCAACAAAGCTCACAACGGATAAAAAGGTATAGACGCACCAATTGTTGGATGACAAGGGCACGAGAGGGCTAAACTTTAAACGAAGGGTGTAAATAGACATTTTCGAAAAGTTAAAGGGCATATTTAAACCTTTTTCCTATAATAAATGTAATATCTTGAAAAATGTAATAAGAAAATAACTATAACAAATGATAAGGGTAAACTAAGAATTAAGTGTGAAATTATCTCTTGATTTCATAAAGTGGACAAGTATTGTTAGACATCTCAAAATAGTAATGGACAAATAAAGGTGGACGAAGGAAATAATAGTAACACTAATACTATGTAATCTTATCCTATTGCTATTTATTTTAATATTTTTAAATTATAATTTAATAATTTTTTTTAAATTTTTATAAAAAATCGACCCAGCAAGGCCCGTGGCCCACGTACTAATGGGTTGGGCTAGCTGTTTTCTAGGCCCTAAAAAAAGAGTCAGCCTGACCTGACCTGTCAAATTTCAAAACTTGTATGAGCTAGCTCGGATGGGGTGGACCAACCCATATTGACAACTCTAAAACTGATAAAGCTACAACTAAATTAAAGGATATGAGTTTAAAATTAAAAGTCAAAGCTAAAGCGGGTTCCATAATTTCAAAAAATAGTACACTACTTAAATTAAAATTATATATATATGTATATATATATATATTATACAAAAGTAACTTTATTGAAGTATGTCAACGGAGAGTTGCCTACTTTTCTTTTCTATAATAAGAGAATGTATATACTCATTCCTTCTTAAATTTGCTAGGTTAAATTGAGTTAGATTAATTATCAACATTTTAAAATTATAACTTGAATATTCAAAATTATATGAAAAAAATACTATTAATTAACTATTACATTAAAGTTTTTAAATTATTTTTTTATAAACAAAAAAATCAATCAACTTATCAGGAGAGTCGCTGTGCCGTTTTACTACAAACAAGTCTTTCAACTTAGTCTAAGCATCACACATAGCCATTAAGATGAAGCGAAGAGATATTATATTTTATATGATACGTAGTTAAGCAAAATTGAAAGATTCTTTGATTACAAAGTCAATGATTTTTTTAAAATAATCACCCCATTTTTAACTATATGAATGGTTCTAAATTAGAGGTTTAGAGTTTGCTCGGAATGGAGAAATATATTTTCTCATACTTGCTTGGCATAAATTTTTTGAAAAAATATTTTTCAAATTAATTTATTTTTTCTCAAATTTTAAAAAAATAACTTTCCTAAAAAAATAATAAATTTTAAATTTTCCTTCAATTTTAAGTTATAATTGTTTTTCTTACCCTCAACCTTGATACCCCCCTCCCCACCCCAACCAACCCGCCCAAGAAAATTTTTGAAATTTTATTTTTGAAGAAAGAATTCACTTTTTTTTTTACCCCCACCCATGCCCTTGACCCCATATTAGCCTTCCTGCCCCTCAGCCAATCCCGAAACACCAACATCAACAACATATTCAATGAAAATTTCTATCCATCCCCCCTCCCCCCACCCCCCACACACACAAAAAAAAAAATAGATATTTTTTAAATTTTTTTTTAAAATTTTACAAACTTAAATTTTTTACTCTATTCTTACCCTTGCCCGCCTACCAACCCCACCCCCACCCCCTACAAAACAAAAAGAAAATTAAAAAAAGTTATTTTATAAAAAAAATTTCAAAGTTTAATTTTTATTTACTTTGCCTTTACCCTTAACCAACCCTTCACCCCTTAAAAAGTTCAGTGTCACTTTTTCACTCTAAAAATTACTTTTTAAAAATATTTTTGATTCAACAATTCAATATTAGAAAATATTTTTCTAAAAAATACTTTTTACTTAGACATCAAACATGAAAAAATAAATAAATAAATTAACTTGTTTTTTCTTTTTTCTGTTTTAATAAAAACACTTTTCTCCACCAAATACACCCTTAATGTCGCAAATTATGTTCCATTTCAACTCTCTTTGTTGGAAGTCTTATGTCAAACTCCTTTCACTAACATTTGTACTCTTACTTATATAACTTTTGCTATTGGCAAACACAATCTCCAATATTCCACTACCATCAATATAATAATCCACCTCCAATATTTTACTTATTAGAGATAATTTCATACATATGTTATGAAATATATTATGTGGATATTCATTAAATTTTTTAATTTAAATATTTTTTTTAATTATTGTGTATAGTAATGTTCTATCTTCACTGTTTTCTTATTGATTTATCATATCCTCATAATCTTTCTCACATTGTCAAGGGTTAGTGTCATGTTAATGTCATCGTTTTATGTTCATCTATGCAGCTCTAAAAAATAGAGGAGTCAAGAATCATTTTGTAAAAGACTTGAAAACACTTGAAAACACTTGTGAAACACTAAAAGGAAAAAAAAAAAAGCTATCCTCTCTTCTCTATATTTCTAATGATTTTATTTCCTCTCTTTTTATAATATGGTATTAATACGAGACTCTAATCTATGACAAGTTTTAGTTTGTCTATTAGTGTATCGTTGTTAGATAAGTATATTTTTAAATATATATGATAAAATAATTAGTCTATAACAAATATAATCATATTTTTATTTACATTAGAAATAGCCAAAAGTTAAGGGACATATACACTGACTGCATATTATGATATACTCAAAAAACCGAGAATAGGTTTTGTATACCTAAGATATACACTGACTATACATTATGATACATCTTTTCTCAAAAAAATAAATATAGGTTAACTATATATAAAGTAAACATTAACTATTTATTGAATTTTTTTTTTGAATATTTGTTATGTGAATTTCTTTTCTTTTTTCTAATATTTGAAATTTTAATGGATGATTTGGAGGGAAAAAAAAAAAGAAGAGTAGAAGCAACAAAGAGAAAAGGAAGAAGGAGGAGGAGGAAGGAAGAAGTTATTAATGGCTAAAATGAAAGAAAGAAGAAGAAATTGTATGGTCTAATGGTCAGTTTGAATAATTTAAAAAAAGCTAGGTCACTTTCTTGTAAATAAAATGCTGAGTGGCCATTTTACCTAATTGTACCAATTGGAGGGATAGTTTCAAATAAATACAATAAAAGTAATTAGTCTATACAAAATATAGTCATGTTTTTATTTATATAAAAAATAGTCAAAAGTCATAGAAAGGATATATAAATTATATATTAAGATAAACTCAAAAAGCTCAATATAAGTTAGTATACATGAGTTATACATTAACTATATATTATGATACACTTAAAAAGTTAAATACATATTAGCTATATATAAAGTATACATTGACTATTTATTGAATTAAATTTTAAAAAATATTTATTAGGCTAATTTCTTCAAATATTTGAAACTTTAATGGCTAAATAATCATGGAAGAAAAAGGAGAAAAAACTAAAAGCAACAAAGAGGAAAGGAAGAAGAAGGAAGATGAGGCGGAGGAGGAGGAAGAGAGAAGGAGGAAGTCATTAATGGCTAAATTGAAAGAACGACGAAGAAATGGTATGATCGAATGACCACTTTTGAATAATTTTAAAAAGTTGGTCAATTTCTTGTAAGTAAAATGATTGAGTGGCCATTTTACCTAATTATACTAATTGAGCGATCATTTCAAATGTATACAATAAAGTAATTAGTTTACAACAAATATATTTATATTTTTATTTATATAAAAAACAGTCAAAAGTCATAAAAAGTATACATTGGCTATATCATGATAAACTCAAAAAGCTTAATACAATTTAGTATACATGACCTATACTAACTATACGTTATGATACATTAAAAAAAGTTGAATATATATTAGCCATATATGAAGTATACACTGAATATTTATTGAACTATTTTTTAAAAAAATATTTGTTAGGCTAATTTTTTTTTTGAATATTTGAATCTCTAAGGGTTGATTGATCATGGAAGAGAAAGGAAGTAAGTGTAAAAGCAATAATGAGAAAAGGGAGAAGAAGAAGAAGAAGGAATGAAAGCCTGGGCTAAAGTCTGGATAGCCTAGCGAAGCTCAACATTCGAGATTTCAACCTGTGGTGGCTGCTTAGTAGGGATAGCTGCGGCTATGGGCTCATCATGATGCTGGGAGTCGGGTTGGTTGACATTCTGTCTAGCAGGACGTCCTCTTCCTCTAACAGCTCTTCTTAGAGGCATTATCACAATTCTGCAAACGTGTAACACACGAGTTAGAAGAGAGTTTTCATAGAGGTTAACTCTATCGTATGAATCACGATATAAAAGAAGCGTAACAATTCCTAATATCCTATAGTCTCCTGCTTATCAAGTGTGGTGCACAACACACCCATAAACAAGACTCTACTAGACATAGCTTCATAGACTCCCTAGGAACTTGAACTCTGTGCTCTGATACCAAGTTTTTCACACCCCGAGAGGGTACCTAGACGTGACCGGCACTCAAAGACTACTGCTAGTCCCTAAGTGAACCACTTGGCCTCATCACACTCACTCCATCTACATATTTAACATATATGCGGAAGACTATGAAAATTAATTAAAGATGGACAATCCGGGTCTTATAAAGTCATATCAAATGAATTAGGTTAGCATGAAAGAAACTAGCTCAACATAATATCCGATCAACAAAATGACTC
>DF359735.1:5387-29905 GCA_000787875.1 Solanum virginianum
CATTAGCGTGTTGAATTAAAAGTCGGATCAAGAACTCAATTCAGCTGTAAAGTTGATAGGGGAAAGGTATTTAGGTGGCAATTATTGAGATATTGGCAGATCCAATTACATGTGCGCCCTCCATCCTATTTTGTGCCTGCCTCATGCTCATGTGCATCTTTATTGACCTTTTCTTTCCTTTCTTTTCTTTTTAAATCTGAAAACTTTTCCCCTTTAGTTATATACTGTATTACTACATATTTCTCTCTCTCTCATTCATTCTAAGTGGCATTATTATTTTCCTAGTTCATCCCTCAAAAATTAATTTACCATAATTAGGATTAGAAGTATTTTAACTATAAAATTCTTTTTTTAATGAAATTATTTATGATTACACAAATATCTAAGTATTATTTTAGATGGCGAATTTTAAAAATTTTATTTTCTCTGTTCTATTTTATATGACACTCTTTTCTTTTTTACTTCAACCCAAAAAGAATGTCATCTTATTATAATTAAAAATAATTTAACTTTAATATTCCCTTTACTCTTAACAAACTGAATTCAGCCATAAAAATATCTAATGATTGTTTTAGACCACAAGTTCATTTTTTTTCTTTTTTCCTTAAGTAATGTATCAAATGAAAAAAACACCATATAAACTTTTTGAAAAAAATAAAAAAAATGCAACAGAGTATATAGGGAGAGAGAATACATAGATATGTTTCATGTTTCACCATCTATAACATCTTAGCACATGGAATCACATTTTATTCCCTCTTTTTGTTCTCTCATTTTGATCTCGAAAATAAAACGTACTCTACAAAGAGCACTCCATCCTCATAATTAAATTATTTTTTAAATGTAATATGATAATATTTTTAACATGTGTAAAAAGTGAAAACATGTTAAGTACTACTTATATTGTGTAAAAAATCTATAAACTCTTCTATCTCCCCCTCTCTCCTTCCCTTTTTATGTTCAAATTTAATTTATTGAGTTCGATGAAAGAACAGAATTTAATGTGTTGAGTTCAAAATTAAATTTAATAATGATTTTTTATTATTTTAAATATGTTAAAAAGTAATATCACTTTCAAATTTCATAAGAAAACTAACTTGAATCTTCAAATCAAGGGTAAACTTCATAAAGATAAATAAATTTTAAATAGTTCCCCGTAAGAACTTCTGGTTGAATGCGAATTAATGGTCAAAAGAAACAGAATTAAATTAGAAAAAAGTATTTTAAGATTGTTCTAAACTATTGGACTTTGGTAATTATATAAAGAGTGCGCCAGAAATATATACTCTTTTTTTTCTTTTATTAAAAAAAAAACGAATGACGTTCTTTGCTTGTTACCTATTTTAAAAAAATGATTTTTTTTTTGTTGGGCAACATTTTAATTTAAACTTTTCACATGTCATGTTTAAGGCTGTAAAATTAAATGATATTTTGGTATATTTGTTATAACTTTACTTTAGAATCACAAAATTAAAAAATCTTTTTTATTAAATTTTGTGGCAAATCAAACCAGGTCATTCTTTTTTAAATGGATGATGTATAGTTTACTTATATATTAGATTTAATAGTATGTAAATGTATTCATTTTCTCTGCATTGACATGATCAATACTACCATCGGAGTGAAACAAGGGATCTAAAAAAAAAAAAAAGGCTAGACTATATTAGTAACAAGCCAACCTTGTATGTGTATCTCCAAGCATTTTTGAGATAAATACCAATTAGAAGGTTTGAGACGACCCAGAAAGTACTTGATCATATCATGATTTGCTTTGTAAGCGTGTTGAGTATTATATATATATATGTCCTTTGTTCATATTCCTAATATGTATGTAAGAATTAAGACTAAGAAGAAGACCAAACAAAAAGAAAAACTAAGACTAAACAGGAGTAAAATGAATGAAAATGTCAGCATTGTTTCTGAAATGGATAATTACCATTTTCTCTCAACACAGTGTAATTTGGACCTAATTTAATGACACAAACACACGCAAAATGGTAACAAAAAATTAAAAATACAGATAAATGGATGAGTACCATTTTCCTAGCTAGGGAGTTCTTGTTGCTCTGAATACACTTAAGCTTTCAGTCTTTCCTAACAGGACTACTAGTTCTTATAGACAATGAAATAATATAACACTTTACAAGAGGGGAAAAAAAAAGAGAAATTAAATTGCAAAATTGTCAGAAAGTGCATTATATCACTAAAGCCTTTCCTTTTACTTACCTCAAAATTTGTAAAAGAAACAAAACTACCAAAAAAAAAAAAAGGATATAGGCACATTCAACCTACAAGAAGAAAGAAAAAAAAAAAGCATGTACAATCCTGTCCGTTCTTTAAGTTGATCACCAATTTTTAAAAACCTGATTTTAGAGAGATTCTTCATGGGAAGCCTTGGGTTTGCACCAAATATCCTTCTAGGTCAACCTCATCAACTAACTGAACAGAAGACTTAGTGAAGATAATCACTTATGAAAGAGCAAGCAAGCAAGCTGACACCAAATCCAAAGATTTGCTAGGAAGAATAGCCATTCTACCTGAGTAAAGCATGAGTGAATCATAACAAATCCACAATATAAATATACATATCTCCTCAACAATATCCATCACAGTTTTTGTATCCGCGGAACTAAACCACCCGTTGTTGGGTCGCCTCTCGTACTTTTCGTACGAACTCACTTATGTAACCACTTACACAAAACGCTCTGAACTTCACTTTGATATCCTTCATGGATGCAAATTATTTTGGATAGGATTCCAAGAACTTGGAGGCTTGCTCCTCAAACTATTTCTGGCAGCTTTCTCTGGGGCTACCATAATTGATTCATTCACTTTACCAGGATTAACAGGAAGTGAAGTGAAAGAACCAATTAATCTTCTTGATTCTCTTGGAATAGTGTCTATATTCGGAGGGAATGATCTACCTGAAACCATCAACAATTGGGACAAAAACAAGAACAAGAGAAGAAATATGGTTCTATAATTGTTTAACATTCTTAGTACTTTCACTTTGAGAGATGATGGATCATTAATGATGAGAGAAATAAGTTTCAAAGTGTATGGAGTTTCCTTCGCTATAAAAAAAAATATGGCTTTTAAGAATGAGAATTAGTAAAGAAATTCATGGTGTTAGTTAAGCTAGCTGGGTTAGTTTGTGCACATGCGTGAGTGTGACTGTTTAATTACTATCTAATAAAAGGCTACTGAAGTTGTCGAAGCAGGCAGTTATTACATGACATGCGTGCTTAAGGTGCTTGCCTCCACAGTCCAACCAAAATATTACGTCGACTTTGACGTACCTGCTTCAGCTATTTAATTATATTCCTTCAGCTGCTTCTCCTCCTCCTTTATTACATGCGACCCAATCAAAAAATTCTATCGACTTTGATGTATCTGCTTCAGCTAGCTGCTTCTTTTGCTCCTTTATTACATGCTGCCCAATCAAAATATTCTGTCGGCTTTGACGTGCCTGCTTCAACTACTTAATTTTATATTTCTTTAGGTGCTTCAACTATGATTTTACAATATTACCGCTAATAAGACATTTTTATTGTAGGTGCTTCAATTATGATTTTACAATATTTCTCCTAATAAGATATTTTTATTGGGTCTACGCTGGTGTGAGCGCTTAATGTCTAGTTTATTACTAATAAATTAAAGAAAGTAGTTTATAAAGCGCAATTCACATTTTTAGGTCAAAAGTTGCGTCCACTCTGTTGATAAAACTATTCTAGGACAAAGCTCAACATGGAATAAAAGTGATTACCCTCTTATTTAGCTGATGTTTCGTCATAGGATTTGTCATTGTAATTTTTTTTTTTTTTTGAATTTAGTATAAAATTTCAACTTCAATTTCAAATTCTTACTTCTCCATAAAAGTGTGATTTCAAATTTTTTAAAAATATAAAATTTGATGAGTAAATTTATATTTTGTAAAAATAACCATATGTGAAAGTATTGTTACAAAATAGTTAGTTACTACTATTATTCATTTTTAAACCATTTGCGTCTTTAAAATTTGTAATAATATATAATGATAAATACCAGTTATTAATTAAAAGAACATGGAGATATATATGTGATTAGTTAATGTTGAATCTTAAGGCATTCCGATAATTTGTTTATTATCTATGAGGGTGTTCTAAAATATCGGTTACATATAAAAGTTAACCACATAAAATATCTTTCGCCATTATACACATTCATCTTAATAAGCAGTAAAAATCTGTACAATTTCTAATTGAGATGTATGTGCATTATAATTTTAAAAAGGCATATTTTATATGATTATTTTATTTATGTAATGAATTTTAAGAACACACAATAATTTTAAAAAAAAAAACTGGCTTAGTTAGCTTTGGCATGGAGTTTAAAAAAAGAAAATTTTCAATTTTATAGTTTTGAACTAAAGTTATGTGGGATCGTTTGACTTGGCATGACGTTTAAGAAAAAAGAGAAAATTTTTGAAACTTGTGGTCTAAAATCATCTATAAATATTTATGTGATTGAAAATCATTTCATTAAGGATAAAAGAGAAATTTTAACTTAAAATTGTTTCTAATTCAAGTAAGGTCACATTCTTTTTTAGACGAACTAAAAAGAAAAATGTACGACATAAAATAAAACGAAGGGAGCAATGTTTAACCAGTTATCAATGGATTAAGCAAAGTTTGTTTTTTCAGTTTGTTGTTAATTGGTAGTGGGATGTTCAGCATGTGAGTTGGTTTGACTAATGTCGATTAGATCTCTTTAATTCCAAGCAATCTTCAAATTGAAAAGATTAAAAGGACATGTCTCATCATGTGACTTTTTCAGAAGACACCCCATTACTCACCTTCTCTTTGTCATCTTCTTTCTATTATTAAAAGCTTTTATCAAATGTGGCACGAAACGCATACAGCTAAGGATAGCTGGGGAAGAGGTATGTTGGTCTTAATCTATAGTGACACTCTACTGAATCAGATAACCTCATGAGTACTCCTTAAGATTCGTCAAAAGGGGCGGATCCAATATGTTGGGTGTGATTTAACACGAACCTTGCTAATAACTTTTTGCTCACTCCCTCCATTCATTTTTACTTATTTATTATATTAAAAATAGATGTTCATTAATATTTGTCCGAGTTTAATTATAAGATTTTTTGTGCCATCACATAACTTTAAAGGTAATCACTATAATTTTTTCAAATAATATTTATACCTTTTGAAAAGAATATAATTTTAAAAAATATTAAAGGTAATTTGAATTCTAATCATACTGTAATTCAAATTCCTTTCTAATTTGTAGATTTTTTCCTTCACTAATTTGATTCCAAATGACACTTTCTCTCCTTTTCGTAGGTATTGTATGACAATGGTAAAATGACGATGTTATGGTTCTTGTCTTTTCATTTTATTTTTATTCCTTTCGTTTTACTTAAGTTATTCTGGTCATCTTTCATTTTATTTCGAAAAACTTAATTTATGACATTCATATTTATAATAATGTAATTCTTATAAAATGTGAAATCAAAAAGAAGATTTGAAAGATGTACGAAGTTATTCAAGAGATTTTCTGTCTTCTATGAAAAATGCAACAATATAAAAATGAAACAACATTTCAAAAAATACTTAATTTTGTGAAAAAATACCAATAAATCCTAGAATCAATAAAAACATAATTAAAATATATCTAAAAATCTAGCTTTGATTGTAGATATAAAAATGCAATTGTTATCTATTGAAAAATATGCACAAAAGATTACATAGTGAAGGAGAAAGAAATCGATATATATGCTTGTAGAATAATTAAGAAAAAAGATAGTTAGATTATAGTGAAAGAAGCCAATAAACAAAAATTGAATTATTTGCCAAAGAGGAAGAGATCGAGAGGGTGAGATGGAGATAAGAAGAGAAGAAAGAGAAAAAATAATTATTTTATTTTATTTTTCTAAAATATAAATAAATAAATAGTATTATTAAGAAATACAACTTGGGAACCTGCAATAGCAAGTCAATATTACCTGATGTTGTAAAAATTTTGTACACTGACAATGCACCAAAATTAAATTCTTTATAAAATCAAAATATAATTTTATTCTTATTTATCATTGATTATAATCATTTCTCTATTATATTTTTCAGGAGATTGTATATATTATATTTAAAAAGTGATTTTGCAAAATTCTCCCTACATTTGCTATTTCTTAATCTTTGGACCTAGTCAATAGTAGACAACTATTGTTAGATGAAAGGAGTATATGTTTGTAACAAGTTTTAAGATGATAAAAAATAAATTATAATCACATATGAAATGAAATATGAAAAAAGAACAAGACTAGTTTATTAACATACCATCTGAGTAAAATTTTTCCATGATTCGAGAGATATTAATAACGCATTTCTCAAATGTAGGACGATTTGGACCTTTTTGAGATTTATTTAATCTCCATATAAGGAAGATTTTAGGGATCTTGTTGACTTATTTGATTGTCAAGAAGAATTTGGCTACATATTGATTTCTTTATTATGAACATCCGACAAAATTATAGGATATTCGAGATACCTTTTCAAGAGAATATAATATTATTTTATGTTAGGCATGAAGTAGGGTTTAGGTAGAGTTGTCTACAAGCTTCCTTTGGCCAATTAGACGTAAGAGACATGCGGAGGGGTAGTGATAAAGACAAGGCTTTTTTAGTCAATCAAATTTAAGTGACATGATAAAATTTGATTTGTCAGAACATGTTATTTGTACACATATGTTATATTTTTATTAGTCATGATGTTTTGACACGTGACGTTATCCTATTGGCTTTTTTACTTAACTTGGAATACCGCGTCATATGACATGTGACATCAAATTGAGTTTCTTCAATGAGATGATACTTTGGGCTTTAGCAAAGTGACTCATAATTTATAGTCCAACTCAATGGACAAGTCCAATGAAATTAAACTTTAATCAAATTCGTATTTATTGGATTTATATAACTGAATCAATTATATTAATTCATAATATTTATTTGACTCATATATCTTAAATTTAAATAATCCAAATGATTTTATGAATTTATATTCAATAAATTTTAAATAATTACAAATGTTCTCTACTTTAAGACTTGTTAGGGTGTACACACGACAACCTTGAGAGAGACTAGACTTGAAGTATGTATAAACTCGTCTCAATATTTTTCTTGAGATGCTAAACTTGAAAGTTTAACTTTTTAAAGTTTCCATGATTCTGCAACACCTCTCATGTTCTTCAGAATGCCCCATAATTGTACTTTTTCAAATATTTCAAAAATTATGCATGATTTCAAAAATTTAACTTCATATCCTTGTTTAGGGGGGAAATTAAGTGGGAAAAGGATAACCCTAAATTTTAGAAGACCCATAGAGAAAAATAATTTTGGCAATGGAAGCCAAGACAGTGTGCATCCGCACCCCAGGCGCGACGTGGCCTAGCACGGATCAGCATATTTGGGGCATACATGACAAGTCTGCGTCGCGTCTAGGGCATGGACCAGTGTAGGAATTTCCTTATTTTTGCTTGTTTGTTCAACAGTATTTTGGTAATAACCCAATGCCCATTTACACGTGAAACCTTCATTCTTTAGCCATTCTTCAACTCTAAGACACTCAAAAAAAATCTCTCTAAACCTCTCCAAAACTTTATCAAATTCCCCATTCAAATTCAAGGATTTCAAGAACAAGCTTTTGATTTCAAGAACCCAAATCAAGTCTCAAGTCTTCCTCAATTCAATTTAAAGAAATTTAAGATTTAAGGTATATAGGTCTTCATCCATGGGTCCTTTCACTCATGGATCCTAACTTTCTCATTTTATGAAAATTGCACAATTTCAAATTATATTCCTTATGGGCATCTCTTATTATGCATTATGAATGTAAATTATGTTGGATTTTATCAAGTATTAATTGATTATGCATGAATATCCATTTTAAGCCTATTCCATGAGTTGATATATGTTTATTAAGTCTATGCATGATATGAGTTATGAGAACTATGAAGTAGTGTAAACTTTTGAGACGGTTTTCATGATACCCAAATTAAAGGTTTTACTATAATGTTGGTGGGTTGATTTACATGACTCTAAATTGGATGATTTTGCTCTCTTATGATTATTACTCTATAAATTGCATGGTTTGTACATGTTTTCAAATACCCACCATGTTTGATTAAACTACATGACAAGGAATTTCAAGTTAAAGATGAATTATTGCATGACTTGCAATTCAAGTGATTTCATGATAATTTTAGGCTCCCAAGCATGTATTAAATCCATGAAAAGTATCCATGATTTACAAGTGACAAGTTGAGCTCTTATTCTATAATTCTACCCTCTTGTGAGGCAATTATATCTAATTGAGGGGTCAAGCATGATTACTATTTTACCCTCATGTTCAAGCTAAGCTCACTAGTAGGGGTCAAGCATGTTACAAGTTTCTACCCTCATGTGAAATGCAATACCTACTAGAAGGGGTCAAGTCCTTATGTTGTTTTCTATCCTCTAGTATAAGGTATATGCCCATTAGGGGTCAAGTATGTGAATGAGCTACTCATTCCATGTTATCATGTCTTTTATAAGTCATTCATGTTATGATTAAACTTATGCTTATTTCAAGTATTCCGTGGGATTAGACTTAGCACCGATTGAGACTTAAGGACTCAAGGGGTCCTTATAAACATCTTTAGTCTCTAAGCTATGTGCCACCATAGGATTATAATATTTTCCTAAAAGGGATTTACTAGTGGATCCATCTAGTTCATGTTTTTCCCTCAAGTGGGGTTAAGTATGATTTACCTTGGCAAGTAGACCACATCTTTCAGAGGGGACGTCATGCTTCGGAATTCCAAGTAGTAATTTGCTTGGTCTTATATGTCGATTAAGGTCTCCTCTCAAATACGTATGTTATATTATGCAAGTTGAATGTTTTACATGCATGTTTTATTACAAGCATTGATCACATATGCTATATTGAGATTATGTCCATTGTCTATATTTATGCATTTTGAATATTATGGCTTATGTCTGTGTTGCATTGCACCCTACATACTTAGTACATTCCAAGTACTAACGCATACTCTATGCGTATATGATATCACTATGTAGGGACTGGAGCTCCTATTGATCATCCTCCTCCACATGGCAAGTTCGACCCATTTGAAGAAAGCTTTGGTGAGTCTTCAACCCCAATAAAAATATCTATTTTTCCTTCATATTTGTTTAGACTTTGTTTTGAATACTTTGGATACTTATCTATGAGGATGAGCCTAGGAGATGTCTTGGCCCCTGCCTCATCTACTAGTAGAGGTGTTGTTGGATATTATATTGGTTTGTATTTACTAGCTCGACTCTTATTATGCTTATGATATTATGAAAGACTTCCCTTAGTCTCGCTTCCCTTCTTGTTAACAGTCCCACTTCCTTTCTTGTTAATGTCATTTGTTGTTGTTTATTTTTCTTCCTTGACCAAGGATGTGTGAATGATATGCTAAGAGGATTGTTTGAGGTTCCTTGGGGTTACCAATTCGCCGTGTCACATCTAGGTCCTAGGATTGGGTCGTGACAAGCTTGGTATCAGAGCACTAGGTTGTTAATGGTCCATAAAAATCCAACACACCGCGTTGATTAGAGTCTTGTTCATGGTTATGAAGTGCGCCACAACTATGGATAGGAGGCTATGAGGCGTTTTAAGAAATGTTTTACTTCTTCATGATCTATGCCGTGCTCTAGATGTAAAGATAAGGCTTCTTTCCCTAACAAATACTATTTTTCTCTTTTATATCATGCCACTACCAAGAGGAAAACCAAGGAGGGCTCGTACACCCAAGGAGTAATCGACTCATCCCATTCCTCAAGCTCCTCAAAATGGAGGGGCCACCCAAGTTGAGTTTTGGAATGCCATCACTATGTTGGCCCATGCTATGACCAACCAATTGAACCAAGGTGCCCAAGTTCCTCATGCTCCTACTTTGGCCTCAAGAGGTGAGGGACTTCACAAGGATGAACCCTTCAGAGTTTCATGGGTCCAAAGCGGAGGAAGATCCCCAAGATTTTATTGATGAGGTGTATAAGGTACTTGCTATCATAAGGTGAATTCGAAGGAGAAGGCGGAACTAGTAGCCTATAAACTCAAGGGTGTGGCCCAAATTTGGTTCACTCAATGGAAATTGGAGAAGAGGAACAATGATGCCATTCCTTGAAAGGAGTTCAAGGCCGCTTCCTCAACCTGTTCTTCCCAATTGAGTTGAGAGAGGCAAAAATGATGGAGTTTATAAATCTCAAGCAAGGCTCCATGAGTATGAGGGAGTATGTCCTCAGATTCAACAAGCTCTCAAAGTATGCTCCTCATTTGGTTGCTGATCCTAGATAAACAATGAACAAGTTTGTGAGGGGGTGTCTGATTTAGTGAATGAAGAGTGCCGCACCGCTATGCTTTTGGGTGATATGGACTTGTCTCGGCTCATGACATATGCCAAACAACTTGAGGGGGAGAATCTTAGGAAGAGGATATGCTACCATAGGTTTCTATTATTGATTCCATAATTGGGTTTGTACTAGTGGATCCATCTATGTTTGGTTACCCATAATATGGGGTATTGTTTGTAGGGATCGGAGCTTCTATTGATTATCCTCCTCCCCGTGGCTAGTTCAGCCCATTTGAAGAAAGCTTTTGGTGAGTCCTCAACTCTAAGGACAATATCTACTTTTCCATCATGCTTGTTAAGACTTTATTTTGTATACTTTGGATACTTATCTATGAGGGTGAGCTTGAGAGATGTCTTAGCCCCCGCCCCATCTACTAGTAGAGTTGTTGTTAGATATTATGCTGATTTGTATTTACGAGCTCAACTCATATTATGCTTATGCTATTATGAAAGACTAATTTTAGTCTCACTTCCCTTCTTGTTAATGATATTTATTGTTATTTATTTTGCTTTCGCGACCAAGGATTTGTGAATGATACGCTAAGAGGCATGTTTGGGGTTCCTTTAGGTCCCCATTCATCTTGTCACATATAGGCCCTAAGCTTGGGTCGTGAAAGATTTTACAAGCTTTAAGGTGATTGTAACATCTCCTAGGCAACTCGAAATGTCCTTATGATGTATTTCTTGTGTCATAATTTTTGTACATTTTCGACAAATCCGAGTTTGTATTCATTTGCAAGAGGCAAATTTATATAGGAAAAGAGTTTGCCTTGATTTTTAGGTCAATCATATCGAAAAATAAATTTTCACATGAAAATGCACTTTTCAGCAAAGTATGCGACCTCTCCGCGTCACAAAGAGGGTTCTCGATAGTACAAAAATGGTCTAAACCAATACTTAGGCCAAAATGAGAGAAAATTAAACTTTACACAAAAATGCACTGTCGAGGACTCAAGGCACGACACACATTTGTTCCCGCTAGGAACACATTTTTTTAAACTTTTTCAAATTCAAGTGAGGGCAATTAAGACATATCACAATACCCTTATAGATGGGAATCCTCAAAATTTTAGCCATATTTATCCCTAATCCTTACATAAAAATTTCCCAAAACACCTCATTCAAGTTCATCCAATTCTAAGGGTTTCAAGTACCTTCATTGAAGGTCAAGTCTCAAGGTGATTCCCCAGGTCTTCTTCATCAATTTCAAGGCTTCAAGGTATGTGGGTCTTTCATCCATTGTCTCTTCCACCCATGGATCCCAAATCTCATTTTTAACGAAAATTCTTGATTTTAAGGATTATTTCTTTATGGGTAATTTTTATTATTCTTTATAAGCATAATTTAAGTTAAGATTTGGCAAGTATTGGTTTGAATATGCATGAACACCTAAAAGGTGTGATTTCAAAAAATAATTTTATGACACTTACACCATGTATGCTATGATATCTTAAAAAGATATGAAAGATTATATATTTTGAAATTGATTTCATGATGCCCTAATTGGGAGTTCACTATGATGATAGTGGGTTCAATAACAACAATAACATACCCAGTGAAATCCCACAAGTGGGGTCTGGGGAGGGTAAAATGTACGCAGACCTTACTACTATCTAAGTAGAGAGGCTGTTTCCGAGGGACCCTCGTCTCAAAACCCATGCGCAACATACCCAGTGAAATCCCACGAGTGGGGTCTGGGGAGGGTAAAATGTACGCAGACCTTACTACTATCTAAGTAGAGAGGCTGTACTATGATGATGGTGGGTTGATTTGAATAATTTCTAAATGATCATGTTTAACTTCATTCATATCCTATACTCTTGTATTTCATGATTTTAAGCTTCAATGCATAGACCCACCATTTTTTACTAAGTTTACATGACAAAGTCTCACATGTTGATGATATGTTTTATGGTAAGTTATGCAAGACAAGTATGTTATGATGATTTATGGGATTCTAAGTATGTATTGAACTCATGAAAAGATCTATGAATGATAAACAATATTATGAGTCCTATTATGCTAAATTTTACCCTCATATGAAAGGAAAATGCTCAGTTGAAGGGGTCAAATTGTGAATGAGCTACTTCTGCTATGTTAATATGCTCTTACAAGTTATTCAAGTCATAATTATACTTATGCTTATGTTATGTATCCTATGGGACTAGGCTTAGCACTGAACGGGATGTGCAGTAGGGTATTATCCCCAAGGATACTTATATAAAGCTTTACTTTCCATAACTATATGCTACCATAGGTTTCTATTATTGATTCCATAATTGGGTTTGTACTAGTGGATCCATCTATGTTTGGTTACCCATAATATGGGGTATTGTTTACCTTGGCAAGTAGATCTCTTCTTTTCCGATGTAGAGGTAACATCAGAATTGTATGTAGTAGCTCATATAATGTTACATGTCTGTTACGGACAGGCCTCCTCCAACATAAGTATGCTATGTTATGAGATTTTGACTATCTTCCATACATGTTTTGACTAAAGCATTTATCATTCACGTCATATTAAGCTTATATCTGTTGTATATAATTTTGCATCTTGTCTATTTATGGATTATGTCCTCTTGTTGCATTTCATCCTGCATACTTAGTACATTTCAAGTACTAATGCATACGTTTTTTCTACTAGATCTAACCATGTAGGGATCAGAGCTCTTATTCATCCACCTCTTCGTGGCTAGTACATTTGCTTGAAGATTTGCTATTGGTAAGTCCTCCTTTTTTGGGGCAACAACCACTTTCTATCTTACTTATGTTAAGACTTTGTCACTATATATTTATACTTTTGTAGGTGAGCTCGAGAAATTTCTTGGCCCCCGTTCCACTCATTTATAGAGGTATTATTCGATAAGGTGATGAGCTTGACTCTTATGACACTTATGTATCTATGAATATTTCCCTTTAGTCCCTACCCCTTGTATAATGTTGTTTGGTGTTAATGGCATGGGATGACTTTCCTAAGTTGCTACTCCCATAGAGTGTGTCCATCCTATGATCCTTTCCCCTTGGTCTATGTGTTGTTGAGATTGTATGGCGCTATTCCTTACTCGATATTTTCATTGCTTGCGTCCTAAGTCCCTCCCCAATCCCCTTAGTTTGAATGCATGATGCTTGAAATACATTTCCATAACCAAGGATGTGCTTATGTATGCTATGAGGCTTGTTTGGGTTTCTTGGTTCTCATTCGTCATGTCGCTCCTTGGCCCTAGGCTTTGGTCGTGATAGTGATACAAATTGTTTCAAGCATAATGGTGTATTGAAATTATTATGTTATGATTATTTTCACTAGCTAATCAATTTGGAAGAAGCTATTGTGATTTCTATAACACCTGAATTTAAAATAAAATTTGAGAATTTTTCCCACTTTAAGGTCGTATTTTTAGTATATTTGAAAAATCATCATTTTGTCTCTCCTAATAAGTGCTTTGAGTCATTTTTATATCAGTTTTTAGGGTTAGTGTTGGAATTTTATGAAAAAAGTTGATAAATTTAATAGATTTTGAATTTTAAACGCTTAGGTTGTTCAAAAGGAGGTTTTTGTTACCAACCATAGCTACAAGTCTCAAAATGAAACTCCATCAGTTCCATCAACTTCAGAATGTGCAAGAGTATCATTGTTTTTTTTTTTAATTTTGAAGTTATTTTGCAGAATTTTAGGTCTCAAATAGAAAGCTTTAGTTAAATTTGATCAAGGTTTGACTTGATCAACATTCAGAGTTCAGATACTTATATTAAATTTCTGATGATTTTGTTGGATTTAGAAAAATGATTTCAGGTGTGGAAAGAGCTTCCGTATAGTTTTGAGGGTGTTTTATTCTTTATGGATCCTAAATTAATTTAGTGTCACATCCTGAGAGATATCCTAAGTGTGGCTGGCACTTGATAATCTGGTCCTGTCACGACCCAAGACTAGGACCTAGACGTGACACGGCGAATGAGGAACCCGAACAGACCCTAAACAAGCCTCTTAACATATCACTACACATCCTTGGTCGCGAAAACAATTAAAAAACAATAAGAGAATAGAAAAAAGGCAAGGGACTAAGGGAGTCTTTCATGGCTTAAAACATACAAGAGTTAAGAGATTCATAACTCATAATATCCTTACATAACTTGTCCAACAACACTTCTAAACTTAGAATTGAACAGGGGCCAACACAACGTTCTGGGTTCATCCTCATAATCAAAAGCATACAATAAGATAAAGAGAGTCTTTACATATATAGGAACAAAAGATATCATCCTCGGAGTTGAGGACCTACCAAACTTTCTTGAAGAGATTGTACTAGCCACGTGGAGAAAGGTGATCAAGTGGATGCCTACATAGTAACATCATGAAGGTATAGAATATGTGTTAGTATGTTTGAATGTACTAAGCATGTAAAATGCAATGCAACAAAAGATAGGCAACATAATCGAAATGTATAATCATAAGCAAGAGATAGTATATTAGCAACATGATATACATGAATAATGCTTGAAGTAAAACGTTCTCATATAGAACATATGACATGTGTAGGAAGAGACCATCATCATAGACCAAGCAACTTAGTACTTGGAATCCAAGAAATGCCACCCGCTTGGAAGGTGGATGAGGTACATACCCCTTATCTTTGGTTGTATGGGATTGCCACCACCCGACATGGTGTATGAGGTACATACCCCTCATCTATGGTAATACGAGATTACCACCACCCGACAAGGTGGATGAGGTACATACCCCTTATCTATGGTAGTACAGGATTGCCACCACCTGACAAGGTGGATAAGGTACATACCCTTCATCTATGGTAGTAGGGGATTGACACTAGCAGACAAGGTGGATGAGGTAAGTATGCAATATACATTGAAACCCTTCATCAAATCTCAAAATAGATCATAGCTTTATAGATCAAAACATGCTTAAACAGTCACACTTTTATGAAACACCAACATAGTTCATAGTCAAATTCATATTAAGTAAGACCCATAAGTAAATCAACTTAGAAACATACAATTTATGTAAAAAGGAAGGTTGGGCACCATGGATGAAAGGATCCAATGGTTGAAACCAATATACCTCAACTTTGGAGAATTTCTTGATGAAGATTTGATTGAGAACTTGAAGGTTGAGTGGATTCCTTAAGATCTGGAATGAGTTTGGGACCTTTGGATTTTGAGTGAAATATATGTCTAAGTGTTTGAGAAGGTTTTGGAGAGTGTCTTGTAGATAAGAGGTTGAATAATGACTAAGCATATGTGTTTTTATGCATGGGAAGGCGTAGGTGCAAGACCCAAAGGCCTTGGACCGAACAACTAAAAACTAGCAAAAATAACACTAATCCGCGCCCTGGCCTTGTCGCGCCAGGGGCGCGGATCATCTCTAGAAATTGCATTTTTTGGAAAACAACATTTTTATGCAGTTGCTCTAAAATCAGGGTTAGACCCATCTCCCAGTCAATTTTTCCCCCCAATCCCGAATATGAAATTGAATTTTCGATATCACACATGAATTTTGAGATATATAAAAATTACGATCATGGGCATTTTCGAGGCACTTTTTTGGCACTTTTGGGGTCGTTTCAATATCTCCCCCTTGGGAACATTCGTCCCCAAATGTCAAAGAAATGTACAAAAGAAGGATAATCATGAAGAGATCAGCCCCAACAAGAATGCAACAATGCACTTAAACATCATTTTCAAAAATCTCAACATAAGTGTCAAAATCACCATGAACTTGTCAACATAAACTTGAATGCATGCAAATGACATAAGGGTTGATACATAAGACTTGAAATCACATAGGGGACTTAGAATTAGTATTTTAGACTTGAGTAAAATGGAAGAGATAGGGATAGCTCTTTTGTATGTTCGCCTCAGCTTCCCATGTGGCACTTTCAATTTCTCCAAAGAACCTTGATGGAAGCAACATTCTTGTTCCTCAACCTCTTCACTTGTCTATCCAAAATTTCTATCAGAACCTTTTCATAAGTCAAATTGTCTTCAATAACACCCACAATGTCAAAAGGCACAATAACACTAGGATAACCCACACACTTCCTCAACATAGACATATGGAAGACCGGATGGACTATATTCATATCATTGGGCAATTCCAACTCATAGGCCACTCTACCAATCCTCCTCAACACTCAATAAGGACCAATAAATCTTGGACTTAACTTACTCTTTTTACCAAAACGGACCACACCCTTCATGGGTGAGACCTTCAAATAGACCCAATCACAAACCTTAAATTCAAGCTCCCTTCTCCTCACATTGACATAGGACTTTTGTTGACTTTGGGCTGTCTTCAATCTTTCCTTTATCATTCTCACCTTCTCTATGGCCTCCATAACCAGATCTGGACCCAACAAAGTAATTTCTTCTACCTCAAACCATCCAACTGAGGACCTACGATGTCTACCATAGAGGGCCTCAAAAGGATCCATACCAATGCTATAATGATAGTTATTATAGTAAGCAAACTCAAACAATGGGAGATGATTATCCCAACTACCTTTAAACTCCAAAACACAAGCTTTAAGCATATCGTCAAAAGCTTAGATAGTTCTTTCGGCTTGACCATCCATTTGAGGGTGAAAGGCCGTACTAAGCTTGACCTTGGTACCAAGACCTCTTTGGAAGGACCTCCAAAAGTGTGAAGTGAATTAAGCACCACGATCTGATATGATAGACAAAGGCAGTCTATGCAATCTAACCAACTCATAAATATATAACTTATCATAATCTTCAGCACCATAAGTAGTCTTAACCGATAGAAAATGAGCGGACTCTGTCATTCTATCAACTATAACCCAAATGGAGTCAAAATGAATTCTAGTTTTGGGCCACCCAACTACAAAATCCATGTTAATTTTCTCCCACTTCCAAGTAGGAATCTCTATGTCTTGGGCTAGACTACTCGACCTTTGATGTTTCGCTTTGACTTGTATGCAATTATAGCAGCCAGATACAAATTTGGCAATATCTCTCTTCATACTACCCCACTAAAACACTTCCCTCAATTCTCTATACATCTTTGTAAAACCAGAGTGAATGGAATAGGAAGAATTATGAGCCTCATCAAGAATCTTCTTTCTCAAGTCATCAACACTAGGAACACACAACCTACCTTAGTACCTAAGGACACCATCTCCCCCTTGGTAGAAAACCTCCATCTTGCCATCTCTCACTAAGGCCTTCAATTCTAATAAGGAGGGGTCAAGGTCTTGCTTTGTTTTTACCTCATCAACCAAGGAAAAGTTTGAACCATGAATAACCACAATACTACCATTATCAACCTCTTCCAACCTAACCCCCATTCTAGCCGACCAATAAACCTCTCTAGCCACCTTTTTTCCCCCATCATCAACATGAGCAAGGCTACCCATATACACCCTACTCAAAGCATCAGCCATAACACTAGCCTTATCGGGGTGATAATGCATACTCTTCTAGATACCCATAGACACCTTACTTAGAGCATCAGCCACAACATTAGCTTGCCGGGACGATAATGCATACTTATATCATAATCCTTAAGGAGCTCTAAACACCTTTTTTTTTTATCTCAGGTTAAGATCTTTTAGGTGAACACATATTGGTGACTCTTATGATCGGTAAACACATCAACATGCACCCTATATAAATAATGATGCCAAATTTTCAAAGGAAAAACCATGCCGGCCAATTCAAGATCATGGGTAGGATAATTCTTTTCATGTACCTTGAGTTGTCTAGAGGCATAAGCTATCACCTAACCATTTTGCATCAAAACACAACCCAAACAAATCCGTGAGAAATCACAATACATAACAAATCCTTCTAACCCTTCCAGTAGAGAGAAGATAGGAGCGGAGACAAGCTTATCCTTCAAGGTTTGGAAACTCCTTTCACGCTCATTAGTCCACACAAATTTTGCCTTCTTTTGGGTCAACTTAGTCATGAGAGAACCAATAGAAGAGAACCCATTCACAAATCTCCGGTAGTAATCCGCTAAGCCCAAGAAACTTCTAACGTCCGATGGGGTCAAAGGTCTAGACCAATTTCTAATCACTTCCATTTTTTTAGGAGCCACTTTGATACCATCCCCCGACACCACATGACCTAGAAAGGAAACTTCTTTCAACCAAAATTCACATTTTTCATACTTAGCATACAACTTCTCTTTCCTCAATTTTTGTAGCACCACCCTCAAATAACTCACATGCTCCTCCTCATTATAAGAATAGATCAAGATATCATCAATGAAAACCACCACAAACAAATCAATGTAGGGTTTAAAGACCTTATTCATAAGGTCCATGAAAACAGCCGGTGCATTAGTCAAATTAAAGGACATAACTACAAACTCATAATGCCCATACCTAGTCTGAAAGGCCGTCTTGGGAATGTCACACTCCCTAAATTTCACTTGGTGATACCCAGACCGAACATTAATCTTAGACAAGTGACTAACCCCTTGAAGTTGGTCAAAAAAATCATCAATCTTTGGTAGAGGATACTTATTTATTATGGTGACCCTAATAAGTTGTCAGTAGTCAATGCACATTCTAAGACTGCCATCCTTCTTCTTCTTTACAAAAAACTGTCACAACCTAATTTAAGATCGTGAATGGCGCTAAGGGGGAGAATTCCAAAGCAAGCCTTCCGAGAATTCTGCAGAATATCAGGTAGAGTTTTCTCTATTTTTAGGGCTATCTAAATTTTTACCTGTCTCAGAATTCAACAACACCATTAATAACATCTCTAAATTAAATTAAACCATCCATCAACAATCTGATTGCCAGAAAATAATACCAATCCATCTCTAAATGTGAAAAAGGCCTAAACTACAACACGAATGTATACTAATGACTCTTATAAAGGAAATGACTATGGAGCGACTCTAAGAATTCAAAAAAAGACTCATAACAAAAATAATCTTATTTCCCCACACGAACAAGAGTGGGGCTCACGATGGAATCAACTTGCTATATGTAGCTAACAAAATCATCTCCAATACCACCTGTATTCTCTATAAAAATAAAGCGGGGAGTGAGATGCTAGCTCAGTGACTAATAATAATAAACACAACTATTTTATTAAGGGACAAGTCAGAAAATATGCTAGTATAATCATTAAAATCATGTAACAAATACTCTTTCATAAATCAATAGTCAAAATCTATCTTGTCGTATCATATAAGCAATTCAACTTAGCTATTCAGAAGTAAATTCAGTAAACACTTTCATATCAAATCAAATACATATATGCAGGAGGTTTCCAAGAATGAATCATGTAATCGGTAGTCGATATGTCTATCTTCTTAAAGAATAGACGATAGCTTATAACTTTCATATCGGTAAATCTCTCCTCGAGGGATATCGCTAACGGTATGCTAGTTCTACCTTCCCACTAGAGAGGGATCTATCTGTAATTAGTAATACAAGGTGCACCAGGTCTAACAAACCCATCGTTAGCTACGGGATTCATCAAAGTCTACTCCCATTAAAAATTTTCTTTATAAACCATATAAGTTTTTCCAAAGCAGTACAAAGCATGTAAATCTTGTAATCATATTATGTTAAAACTTAATTAAAAAACACATGTAAAAGTACTTAATTATCAAGTAAATGTCAATCCTTTCAATAACGGTAATCATCTCTACTTCAATATACTTGTCTTATAACATACATATAGCTATTTCGGTATCATATCAAGTAAAAGGACTTGTCCCATATGCAAATTCAAATCATTCAATAGTAATTCTCTTTATAAATCATGTAAAAATCATGAAAACTTATAAAACACAAATTGGAGTTAAGATTACTACTCACAGTACTAGTGTCGAATTACCAACTCGTCACCTCAAACAACTTGTAATCCTTCTGTCGATCAATCTATAATCACATCATATTGATCTTGTTAATTTTCTTATTTAGGCTCACTCATACCTAACTTGGAAACATAACCTGATTGGGTCTTTACTAGTCATAATATATCTGTGCATCTTATGGTTAAGTTCAACCCTTCTAGAATTTACCAAATTACATGTCTATAGCCACTTATTCAGTTAAATTGCTATAGAGTTCAAATGATTCTCCCAATTAAACCAAGATTAAGATACTGCATGATCTAAAATTTTCAATTCTTGTTAATTTGTAAGCCTCATTGTGATAAAATAGTTCATAATTAATAAATTTTACAAATCAAACTATGGATAGAAGCTCCTATTACTTTTTGTTGGTTATCTGCTAGAGATATTAAGTTTTAAATACAATGTTTTGTAGGGTCATGCTTACCTTTTGAGCGACAATCACCCTATGAATACTAGTAAGTAATTTCAGATTAGCAAGTCAGTATTTATGAGGAAGATGCTATGGAGTTTAAATACTTATATCAATGGAATAAAATTAGTATCTTGGAATATGACTTAGCTAGGGTTGAGATCTCCTCCCTGCGTTGCATAATGTACTTGCGACTTCTTGCCACTACATCTACTTCAAGGTGAGGTTTCAACTTTCACATTTTCCCTTCTCAACTTGCTTTAATTTTTTTTTCCTATCCTTGTTTCCGTTGTTTCCATGGGGACACCCTAAGGTCCCCTTTTCTTTATACCTTCCAAATTCCTCATGGGCTTCAGTCCATTTATTATTATTATTGTTGTTGTTGTTGTTGTTGTTGTTGTTGTTGTTGTTGTTGTTGTTGTTGTTGTTGTTGTTGTTGTTGTTGTTGTTGTTATTATTATTATTATTTTAATAGCTTGTCCTCTTTTTTTATTATCCTAATCATTCTTTATTTAAATTGGGGTATTAATTCTCCTCATCTTAGAAAATTAGGTCCCCGAATTTAAAATATGTGATCTGAAGATTGAAATAAACAAGGATATTGAATCGTATATCATTTTCTAACTTCTAGATAGCTTCTTCAATGGTGTGGTTTCTTCATAATACTTCTACAAACACTATCTCTTTTGGACGCATCCTTCTTACTTGTTTATCAATAATAGCCATTGGCTCCTCCTCTTATGTCAAGTTCTTATCTAGTTGTATAGTCGACGCTTCAAGTGCCCGAGATGGGTCTCATATATATTTTCTTAGCAGATATGAAACAAGGGCAAGTAAAATATATCTACAAAGAAAGTGCTGAATGATCGGACACTATTTCCACTCAATCCAAAAAATCTTATATGATTTTACAAATCTCAAGCTCAAATTTCCTCTTTTTCTCGAATTCCTTTGCACCTTTCATAAGGGACTCTTAGGAAGAGTTGGCAACCGGCTATGTGCTCCAGATCCTTTTTTTTCCTCATATATATCTAAGACTTCCATCCAGTTGAACACTGAGCAAATTTTATCTGATTAACCGGGTCTTGACTATAGCTTCTTATACTAAGTCTACATTAGCCTAGTCGACTTCAAACAATTTGGTGAAGGAATGACATCACCTACCATACAAGACTTCATATAGAGCCCTTTGAAAACTTGACTGGCAATGATTATTGTAGGTAATTTCACTAACACTAAGTAAACGTTCTAACTACATTTAAAATCTATTAGTGTACCCAATATTTCTTAAAAAGATCCTCAAAAGCAAAAGGTAAACAGTGATACTCTGTCTGATATGGACACTAGAACTTGTGAAGTTAAATAATTTTGTGTCGGCATATAGTTCTACATGTGTTTATCCTTTATCATGTTTGAAATAGTAAAAGTATGTTGGCTTATACCCCGATCTACAAATCTTTGGTCATAATATCGATGGTAAATCTTTTCAATTTTTCATCCTAAAATGTTAAATTGTAGTAGTAGTCCTATAGGTTACTTATACTTATCTTTAATGTGTTCACAGGCCAACCAATTAGAAACATGGTTAGCAACAACTTCCTTTATAATTTTTTTCACTAGTACAATTTCTTCAGATGATGATACATCTTAATGGATTGAATACTTAGAATTATATAAAGTTATGATTTTCTTAAGGATAACCTCTCTCATACTGTTAATGTTCTATTGTCATAATTGGCCCCTTAGTCGGAAAGCAACATAACTGTCAATACTCATAGTTGTATCTTTACTCACTAGGATCTCATTTCACTAGTCACACAATTTCTCATTCTTGTATTAGGTGTTCTTAATGTGCTATACCTTAAGGACTTGACCTAAACATAAGCCAACCATATATGTAATGATACATCTACTTTCAAATCTGTGCATTTTTTTAGGGTCAAAATCTCTTTACATTAGCTATGTGAGACCACTAGTCTCGAGGTTTCCTTCTTAATGTGATAGCCACCAACATTGTCTTTTTCTGATGATATGCCATATATATTGAGTAGTTTCATACATCAACATAAATTGAAGAATCAAATCTTTTAGGTGGAACATAAACTTCACATTTTGTAGTCTGTAGAATCTAGTTGGTTTCATTTTATTAAGAGATTATCCAAATCTCTATAGCAATTACCATTAAGAGTATCTTTAAATTATGAGCATAATAGTTCCACTCCTACTTACTTGGCTTCTCAAAACATAAGTTATTTACTAGTACCATTTGTACTGGTGGGTTGTTTTACATGTTTTCTTATGGGTGAAACTCCATTATAGTGGGACAACCTTTCATGACCTTTTTGACTACTTGTCAGTTGCCCTCGATGGAAAAAGGCGCTTACGTGCCATACTAACACTAGTACAAAAGTGCATAGGCCTTGACCTTTTGAACACTCTACTCTCATTTTTTTCTTCCATGCACGAAAATTTAATTTTTCTTTTCCTCTCGTCGTGTCTTCTTAAGATCCACCTAATACAACCATCCAAATGTAATATGATCAAGAAATGTCACTAAGACTAATAGAATTCACACGTGAAGAACTTGGCCTAAAGCTTTCTTGTAGTTTTTGAACCAAGGTACTTGGGTAATCCTTGTGTTTATTGTATCTATGAGATTACACTTCTTTTCATCCACAAATATTATAAATACCCCATGGTCCTCCTATAAAGTTATTTTAGTAGGTTCAATAATTGTTTCTCTCAACTCCACCAGTGTCATAGGATATGGAGATATCAACATGGGCTATATGTCCTACAATATATTAATGCCAAAAATTTATTTTCCTTATAGGTGATAATCATGAAAAATCCAAAGAAAACATATCAAATAAATCACTTCACTAGTTGTACTTTGCAAAACAAGGTATCTGATCTCTTATGTCTTGTAACATCAATAAGAGACTCCAACAAATTTTATTATTATTACTATTATTTTATAGTTAGTCAGTCATTATAAGAGATGTAACCTTACTCATCCTTGAAAATCTTCCCCTTTTTTTGAAACAAAAATGAGTTCATAAGTTATCTCGACAACTATCTTCATTGGTAATTAAGGGAGTTGTGGAAAAACGTTAATTCATTTGTATACCATCATATCAAATTTGATTATATCAAGTGAAATCTAATTATTTCTGATATCTGATTATTTTTTATATCCCTTCCCTTTATTCGAACAAACAACTTTTTTTTAACACATGTTTAACTAACAAAGACTCATCCATAAAACTAGCACAAGAACAGGATACTTCCATACTTAGTTGTCCATGAACTCTAATATTAACTTGTATTAACTTTATGCTGGAACATTTCCCAACTTTGACCTTCTTGTATAAATCCTTGGCTGCATGCCTACCACATCCTTTTTTTAAAGCTTTTAGGCAAGTTCATTTTTTCCCACAAAATAAGTCAGTCTTTGTATATCGATTATTAGTTTGTTTAAACAATTTCATAAACTTGTAACTTGAGATGTTGTGTATATATTCCAACTGATAAAGTTTTAGGATCATGTATTGATACATTTGTTATCTGAATCAACTTCATAAACTACATACAGTTGAAGAATTTTTTTTAAAAAAATAAACACCTCAATGAACTTGTTTCTCCAAGTGAAATGGTTTTGCTCATATCAACCTTCCTAATAGCACAATATCATACATTATGAGTCATGTCATCTAGTCTATATGCCATTGCATCTATGAACCTTTAATTGGAACATTCAACAGCTCAGAAATAAATTTCTTTTAAATTAATATATTCTACCTTCTAATCTTTACCAAAAAGATA
>DF359735.1:29980-46814 GCA_000787875.1 Solanum virginianum
TTACCAAAAAGATAAGATCGTTTTCCTTTCTCAAGGATTTATTTTAGTAGTTCAAAGCCTATGCCTAGGAGGTTTTCATATTTAGAAACTCTCTAGGATATCTTTTCCAAAAAAATCCAAATCTTTGTAGGTACCCGACGATGGTCTTCGAACCTATGTTGTTGCTCAGCTCTATTCATCTTGTTCTTGTGGTTTCATCCTTAGGACTTCTCAAGAATACATCTTTGTCTTGATATTCTAACTTCATATATGTGCTCTGGCTAATCTTAGGACCTATTATGTTGTCTGATTCTTATTCCACTTATCCATCAGGTTGGCTATGTCTCTTTACGTAGAGGTAAATCTTACCAATAACACTCTTGTCTCTTGTACTAGTACCATTTGTACTGGTGGGTTGTTTTACATGTTTTCTTATGGGTGAAACTCCATTATAGTGGGACAACCTTTCATGACCTTTTTGACTACTTGTCAGTTGCCCTCGATGGAAAAAGGCGCTTACGTGCCACCATGAACATTTAATGCCAACTAAACCTCTGGCATATCCCTGCTACCACATCATTAAGTTCAAATAATATGGTAATAAGATAAAAAAAGTTAGATCAACCTATAGAATCCTAATCGTCACACTGAGGAATAGAAAAGAAAGATAAGACAAATCCTATCACATTCTCGTAGAATCATGATTATAGGAATGACCGGCAACATAACTATCATTGAGGTTCTACTACTAACGTGTGCTCAATCATCATAAGAATAACCCAATTTATGATCGTGATCGGCGCTAAGGGGGAGAATCCCAGAGCAAGCCTTCCAAGAATTCTGCAGAAAATTGGGCAGAGTTTTCTCTTTTTTAGGCCTATCAAAATTTTTACTTGTCTCAGAATTCAACAACACCACTAATAAAATCTCTAAATTATATCAAACCATCCATCAACAATCCGACTGTCAGAAAATAATACCAATCCATCTTCAAATATGAAAAAAAGGTCTAAACTAATTTCACGACTACAACACGAATGAATACTTACGACTCTTATAAAGGAAATGACTATGGAATGACTCTAAGAATTCAAAGAAAGACCCATAACAAAAATAATCTTATTTTCGCACACGAACAAGAGCAGGGCTCACAATGGAATCAACTTGCTACCTCTAGCTAACAAAATCCTCTCCAATACCACATGTATTCTCTGTAAAAATATAGCGGGGAGGGAGCCGCTAGCTCAGTGAGTAATAATAATAACCATAATCATTTTAATAAGGGACAAGTCAGAAAATATGCTAGTATAATCATTGAAATCATGTAACAAATGCTCTTTCAAAAACCAATAATCAAAATCAATCTTGTCGTCTCATATAAGCAATTCAACTTAGTTATTCATAAGTAAACTCGGTAAACACTTTTATATAAAATCATATACATATATTCGGGAGGTTTCCAAGAATGAATCATGTAATCAGTAATCGGTATGTCTATCTTCTTAAAAGAATAGACGATAACTTGTAACTTTCATATCAGTAAATCCCTCCTCGAGGAATATCAGTAACGTATGCTAGTTTTACCTTTCCACTAGCGAGAGATCTATTTGTAATTGGTAATACAAGGTACACCAGTTCTAGCAAACCCGCCGTTAGCTATGGAATTCATCAAGGTCTACTCCCATTAAAAATTTTCTTTATAAACCATATAAGTTTTTCCAAAGCAGTACAAAGAATGTAAATCTTGTAATCATATCATGTCAAAACTTAATAAAAAAAACACATGTAAAATTACTTATATATCATGTACACATCAATCCTTTCAATTACGGTAATCATCTCTATTTCAATATACTTGTCTTATAAAATACATATAGCTATTTCGATATCATATCAAGTAAAAGGACTTGTCCCATATGCAAATTCAAACCATTCAATAATAATTCACTTTATAAATCATTTAAAAATCATAAAAACTTATAAAACACAAATTGGGGTTAAGATTACTACTCACAGTACTAGTGTCGAATTACCAACTCGTCACCTCAAACAACTTGTAATCCTTCTGTCGATCAATCTATAATCACATCATATTGATCTTGTTAATTTTCTTATTTAGGCTCACTCATACCTAACTTGGAAACACAACCTGATTGGGTCTTTACTAGTCATAATATATCTGAGCATCTTATGGTTAAGTTCAACCCTTCCATGATTCGCCAAATTACATGTCTATAGCCACTTATTCATTTAAATTGTTGTAGAGTTCAAATGATTATCCCAATTAAACCAAGATTAAGATACTGCATGATCTAAAATTTTCAATTCTTGTTAATTTGTAAGCTTCATTGTGATAAAATAGTTCATAATTAATAAATTTTACAAATCACACTATGGATAGAAGCTCCTATTCCTTTTTGTTGGTTATCTGCTAGAGATATTAAGTTTTAAATACTATATTTTGTAGGGTTATGCTTAATTTTTGAGCGACAATCATCTTATGAATACTAGTAAGTAATTTCAGATTAGCAAGTCAGCATTTATGAGGAAGATGCTATGGAATTTAAATACTCATATCAATGGAATAAAATTAGTACCTTGGAATATGACTTAGCTAGGGTTGAGTTCTCCTCCCTGCGATGCATAAGGCACATGCGACTTTTTGCCACTATATCTACTTCAAGGTGAGGTTTCAACTTCTGCGTTTTCCCCTTCTCAACTTGCTTTAAATTTTTTTTTTGCTATCCTAAGTTCTCCTTTTTGTTTATACCTTCCAGATTCCTCATCAGCCCATTCGCTATTATTATTATTATTATTATTATTATTATTATTATTATTATTATTATTTATTATTATTATTATTATTATTATTATTATATTATAATATATTATATTATATTATTATTAATAATAATAGCTTGTCCTTTTTTTTTTATGTCCTAATTATTCTTTATTTAAATTAGGGTATTACAAGAACACCAGTGCACCCCAAGGTGATTGGCTAGGCCTAATAAGATCCTTTTCCAATGAATTCCTCAATTACTCCTTCAATTCCTTTAACTCCGCCAGGGCCATAAGATAAGAGGGAATAGAAATGGGTTGAGTATCAGGAAGGAGGTCTATACCAAAGTCTATTTCCCTTTCGGGAGGAACACTAGGAAGGTCACTAGGAAAGAGATCAAGAAACTCATTTACCATTGGAACAGACTCTATAGGAAATACTTTGGACTCAACATCCCCAACCCTCACAAGATGCTAGAGAAATCCCTTAGAGATCAACCTTTGGGCTTTAATGCAAGAGATAAACCTACCCTTAACCACCACATCATGGCTTTCCCACTCAAGGACGGGTTCATTTGGGAATTCAAATTTGAACCTACGGGTTCTACAATCAATAGAGACATAATATGCATGCAACCAATCCATCCCAAGAATAACATCAAAATCCACCATATCCAACTCAACAAAATCACAAGGTAAAATTTTATGCAAAATGTAAATGGGACAATTTCTATAGACCTTTCTAGCAACAATAAATACACCAATGAGAGTAGACACCTCATAAGATTCACACAACAATTCGGGCTTAACATGAAACATTTTGGCAACAAAAGGAGTAACAAAAGAAAGAGTGGCACCTGGGTCTATCAAAGAATACATATCAAAATCAAAGACTTTTAACATACCGGTGACGGCATCGGGCACCTCATCTACCCCTTGCCTTCCTTGAAGAGTATAGAATTAATTGTGCCTTGGGCCACCACCTTGTTGGCCTCCTCTCCCCAAAGGAATTACATTTATACCCCAATCTTGTGGATGAACATCTTTACCCTTGTTGCGATTACGTGGACAATCAATCATCTTGTGGCCTACTTCCCCACAACCAAAAAAAGCATTGGTATCCCTCAAGCATGGGCCACCATGACCCTTACTAGATTTTGGACACATAGCATTAGTCACCACACCACAATCATCTTGGGCCCTTGGGTAGTCATTGCCAAATCTTCTATTAGAAGCATGAGAAGCCCCTTGGCCTTGATGAAACTAGCTACCTTTGAGACCTTGGAACTTACCATCAAAACGAGCCCTCTTGGACTCATTACCCCTTCTCTCTTGAAACTTCTCTCCCTCCAATTGTTCGGCATAAGTCATAAGGCAGGACAAATCTATGTCACCTATCAACATGGTGGCATAACATTCTTTATTCACCAAATCAGATACACCTATCACAAACTTATTCATCCTAGACCTCGGTTCGGTAACCAAGTGTGGAGCATATTTAGAGAGTTGGTTGAACTTGAGGGCATACTCCCTCACACTCATGGATTCTTGCTTAAAATTTATGAACTCCATCATTTTGGTCTCCCTACGCTCAAGAGGGAAAAACTGGTTGAGGAAAGCTATCTTAAATATCTCCCAAAATATCATATGGTTGATCTCCATCTCCTCCTTCTGTCGAGTATACCATATTTGGGTCACCCCCTTGATTTGGTAGGCCACCAACTCCTCCTTCTCTTCTGATCTAACACCCATAATAGATAACACTTTGTACACCTCATCAATAAATTCTTGAGGGTCCTCATCCACTTTAGATCTATTGAACTCCCATGGGTTCATCCTCATGAAATCCCTTACCCTAGATGCCGGAGTAGGAGCATGAGGGGCTTGGACCCCTTGGTTGATTTGATCGCTCATGGCTTGAGCTAGCATAGCAATAGCATCCCAGAACTCTTCATGAGCTCTAGATATCGGAGTAGGAACATGAGGGGCTTGGTCCCCTTGGTTGATTTGATTGGTCATGGCTTGAGCTAGCATGGAAATAGCATCCCGGAACTCTTCATGAGCTGGTTGTTCTTTGGGAGTGCGGGCTCTTCTTCCTCTTAGGATAGGTATGATCTAGCATAGCAAAGAACATTCGTTAGGGAAAAACCTTACCTTAACTTTATGACATAGAGTAAAAAGAAGGAAAACATTTCCTAGAACTCCTCATAACCTCTTGCTTATAATTATGGTGCACTTCACAACCATGACAAGACTCTAATCGATGCAACATATTTGATACCGAGGACTATTAACAACCTAGTGCTCTGATACAAAGTTTGTCACGACCCAAGCCCAGGGCCTAGACGTGGCACGGCAAATGGGGAACCCGAAAGGACCCTAAACAAGCCTTTTAACATATCACTACACATCCTTATTCGCGGAAACAATTAAACAACAATAAGAGAATAGAAATAAGGGCAAGGTACTAAGGGAGTCTTTCATGGCTTTAAACATACAAGAGTCAAGAAAGTTAAAGCTCATAACATCATTACATAACTTGTCCAAGAACACCTCTAAACTTAGAATTGAGAGGGGGCCAAGACAACTTTCTAGGCTCACCCTCATAGTCAAAAACATACAATAAGATAAAGAGAGTCTTTGAATACATAGGAACAAAATATATCATCCTTGCAGTTGAGGAGTCATCAAACATGCTTGAAGAGATAGTACTAGCCACGTGGAGGAAAATGATCAAGTGGAGCTCTGGTTCGTACATGGTAACATCATATAGGCATAGAGTATGAGTTAGTACATTTGAATGTACTAAGTATGTAGGATACAATGCAACAAGAGATAGATAACATAATTGAAATGCATAATTGTAAGCAAGATATAGTATATTAGCAACATGGAATGCATGAACAATGCTTGAAGTAAAATATACTCATATAGAACATATTGCATGTGTAGGAAGAAACCATCATCATAGACCAAGAAACTTAGTACTTAAAATTCAAGGCATGCCACCTGTTTGGAAGGTGGATGAGGTACATACCTCTCATCTTTGGTCGTACGGGATTGCCACCACCCGACAATGTGGATGAGGTACATACCCCTTATCTATTATAGTACGGGATTGCCACTACCAGACAAGGTGGATGAGGTACATACCTCTCATCTATGATAGTATGGGATTTCCACCACCCGACAAGGTAGATGAGGTACATACCCCTCATCTATGGTAGTACGGGATTGCCACCATCAGACAAGGTGGATGAGGTAGCTAGTTTATAGTCAAATTCATAATAAGTAAGACCCATAAGTAAATCAATTTAGAAACATACAATTTATATAAAAGGAAGGTTGGGCACCATAGGTGAAAGGACCCAATGGTTGAAACCCATATACCTCAACTTTGAAGAATTCCTTGATGAAGATTTGATTGAGAACATGAAGCTTGAGTGTATTCCTTAAGATCCGGAATGAGTTTGGACCCTTGATTTTGAGTGAAAGATTTGTTTAAGTGTTTGAGAAGGTTTTGGGGAATGTATTTTATGATATGAGGTTGAAAAATTGATTAAGTATAAGTATTTTTATGCATAGGAAGACATAGAACCAAGACCCAAAGGCCTTGGATCGAATAACTAAAAACTGGCAAAAATAACACTGATTCGCGCCCTGGCCGCATCACACGAGGGGCGCAGATCGTCTTTGGAAATTTTATTTTTTAGAAAACAAAATTTTGATGTGGTTTCTCTAAAAATGGGGTTAGACCTATTTTCCACTCAATTTTTCCCCCTAATACCAAATATGAAGTTGGATTTTGATATCACGCACGAATTTTGAGATATATGGACATTACGATTATGAGCATTTCTGAGACACATTTTGGGCACTTTTTGGGGGCGTTTCAAGTTCCTAAGTGAATTACTTGGTCTGATCACCCATTCACTTATTTGGCAGAAGGCTCAAATTAATAAACAAGAGACATTAAAATGGGCGACAAAATTAATATTTCAATGGAAGATAGTTCAAATAAAAAATCCCAATCAACTATAAATCGTAAGAGATAGTTTTCAAAAAACATGTCTTAGAATAAAATATTAGTTGTACTCCATCACTATCTATGAAGTCATTGCCGAGCACTTCGATGATGCACCAAATATGCCCTTGACCGCCTTCTTCTGCATCTCCTGAAAGCTTGAATCTCTACAATATCAGGTGATGTCTTTATTCATCGCCTGTTTGGCGATCCACCGAACCTCTTCATGTGTCGCCTTTCTATCATGGACCTGTAACATTAGGCAGTCACATTGGAGCTTTGACAATCTGCTAAGTATGTTGGCGATGCTGCTTTTGACCGCCATTTTGGCATTTTTGCTCCTTTTCTAAGTTTTATTGAGTATTGTCCACTTATACACTTTTATCTTCGATCCTGTCATAAATCACAAAATTTAATCAACATATGAAGTATAATATCACACTGAGAACAACATTTCTTTACATTCTAAGCCCAAAATGAGTCCAAGATATGGACTCATTATTCTTGAGCTTTGGTACCTATTTACCTGGTCTCCTGAACATACCCTATATTAGTTAGTCTCTTCTTAGGACTCTTCACTAGTTCTATGGACTTTCCTATAAGTGATTCTATATTCTACGTCTCTACTCTTAACTTAAGTAAGCCCGTGCTCCTCTTACCACTACTACCCCTTCCCTTCAACCCAACCGACGACATGACCCTAATCCAGAATTAGAACCGAACAACACTAAACTACATTAAGAACTAATAACTCAATAAACTTAGAAGATCAAGAAGATACAATCTCTCAAAAATGACAAATCAACGATACAAAACAGTAAAATATAAAGTATAATTTACAATAATCAAATAACCAAATACAAAAAATCAAGACAAAGAACAGTAATCTTGTAAAAAAATATTGGAACAATCCACAACACTGAGATCTAAAGAGTATGTGTAACAAGCAACCACAATATGTAACAAGTAAGAAATAGAAGGTAAATAGAAGGATACAATTGATTAAAAAAAAGAATAGTAAATAGAAAGGAATTTGAAAGCTATCACTTAGAATATAGGAATTTGGAGAGTTCTGGCTAAAAAACTATTGAACGTTGCTAGAAAATATTAGACTCGCCAGAAAACAGTAGACGTTTCCGAAGACATAATCTCATTTCTCCAAAGAGAACTTTTAAGTCCATGGCATGATTTGTGATGTAGCCTGAGTAGATTTGGAAAGCCGTAATAGTACTTGCAATCAGAGTTGCAATGTAAATCCGAACGAACTCGCTGGAATCTTGCAATCAGAATTAAAAAACCAGAAGAAAAGAGTTCTAGAGAGAAGAGGAAAATTCCAACAAGATTTCAAATTGAAATTTGTCGTGATTTTGCTAGGGATCGGCGAAGGGTCGCCGAAGAAATAGAGTTCTTGACTCGCCGGAGAAGGGTAACCCGAGAAGAGTTGCCGGAGAAATGGAGTTCTTGGCTCGCTAACCCATAATTTTCAAGAAATATGCACTGTGTGCATTATCTATTCTTGAAAAAAAAAAAGCAGGAAAATTCATGAAGTGGAAGTCACTTGTCATTCAAAATTTGATGAAAGAGTAAAATATGAAAATAAGAATAGACTTAAAAAATGAATTTACTTAAACATAAAATAAACTACGTGCTATTATAATAATTTTATACTACATCAACAATATAAAAGATATGAACATGAAATTGACATGAAAGATTTGAACATATATACCTCATATTACAACATCAAAAACTATTAGCAGATCAAACATCAAAGATTTTGAATATATATACTTCATATTACAATATCAAAGAATATTAATGGACCAAACACAAATGAAATCTCATAACTCTAATGTGTTGCAATCACATCAAAGTACACAAAAAAAGATTAAGTGTTACATCTTGTGAAGATTAATTTACAAAGAGTAGGTCACAATAGGACCCACGAACTCGAAACTTCAAAAGAAACCTTGAACTCTGCTTTTGTTTTTCTCTAGTTGTGTGTATGTTGTTATTCAGTTTTGGTTGTGTTTCGAGTATTTCTTGAAAGAAGAAAATATTTTTTTCCTTTTTCTAGTCTTGTCTTTTTGTTGTGGATGTAATGGAATGAAGATTTGTTTTTCCATTTGTTTGTATGTACAGACTGAAGTGGAGAGAAAATAAGCAAAGATGAGTGTGTTTCTTTTTTTCTTTTTTTTTTTGTCTGTGTTTTTCTTGTTTGTTTTTTTTACATATTAGTAATTTTTTAATTTGTGAACTCACATATTAATATATTTTATATTGATTTGCTATCATTAAATTAGCCCTTGTATGATCTAATAACGTACCAAAATTTTGGGCCATAAAAATAAATATTTATTAATAATGATTTATTTTAATTATTTTGAAAACCCTTGAATCTTTTCTTAAGTCTGACGGAGACTTATTGAAAAGATGTCTTTTACGCAGAAAAGACACTTTATAACTCTTTAAATAGAATTGTCCTAAAATAGAAGACAATACTTTTTTTTTTCTCTCCATCTCAGAAATAGAACATAATGGTCCTAATATTGTGCTAGGTATATTGAGATGGACCCACTTTTATGTATATGTGCGTATGTTTGATATTATAAATTATTTATTCTTGTTACTTTAGTTGTGCTTAATTTACTTTATCTTCACATATACATAATTTATTCAATTGTTAATTGTGAGCATCATTTATTTTATCTTATAGTGTCTTCAATATCTGCTGATATGAACAACATTTCTGTGCTTAATGACACAAATTTTAAGAAATGGAAAGAGTACATTATGATAGTACTTGACTACATGTATCTTGACTATGTATTAAGATTTGATCATTCTGCGGACTTGAATGAGACTAGAGCTAATGAACAAAAGTCTGCATATGAGAAGTGGGAATGATCAAATCGCATGATCTTGATGATGATGCAACACTCAATTCCAAAATCCTTAAGAGGTGGTATAATGGAGAATAGAGATGCCAAAGTTTTTTAAAGGAAATCGCAGACCGATTCACTGCAAATGAAAAGGTTGAAATAAGTACTATTCTTAACAAGATTATTTCGATGCGATATAAGGGTAAAGAAAACATAAGGGAGTACATTATGGAAATTTCTAATCTTGTGATGAAACGCAGGGCCTTTAAGCTTGAATTATCTGATGACGTACTTGTGCACCTAATTTTTATCTCCCTTCCTGCACAATTCAGTCAATTCAAAGTCTCATATAATACTTAAAAAGAAAAATAGACATTGAATGAGCTTATAGCTCAATGTGTACAGGAAGAGAAAAGACTTAAACAAGAGAAGATTGAAAGTGCTCATTTGAGATCCAACTCTGAAAATAAAGCCATATCATATAAGCAGAAAAAGAGTAAAAATAAAGAAACTACAGACGAAGGATCATCTGATATTAAGGAAAACAAGTCTTGTTTCTTTTGTAAGAAACTTGGTCACAAGAATAAAGAATGTTTCAAGTACGCTTCTTGGAGTGAAAAGAAAGGTAAACTGCTCAATTTTATTTGTTCAGAAGTTAATTTGGCTATGATACCTAGGAACACTTGGTGGATAGATTCTGGTGCAATTATTCAGGTAAGTGCCACTATGCAAGATTGCCTAAGGAGTCAAAAGTCAATTGATGCTGAAAGATACATCTATGTAGACAATGAAAATAAGGCAGCTATGGAGGCTATTGGTGTCTTTAGAATTTTATTAGATACTAGTTTCTGTTTGGAATTAGAGGAAAACATTTGTTGTACCATCATTTAGACGGAACTTAATTTCTATTTCTTGTTTGGACAAATTTGATATACTTGTTCTATTGAAAATGAAAGTTGTAATATTTCTCTAAACTCTAATATTATTAAAACTGGTATTCTGATTGATAAATTATATAAATTAAACCCTGAAGCCTCATACAATAATGAAAACCTACATTCCAGTAATTTTGGTACTAAGCGCTGATTAATAAATGAGAATCTATCAACGTTATGGCAATTGGGTCATATTTCAAAACAAAGAATACAAAGGCCTGTGTCTGAAGGAATTCTTGATTCCCTTGATTTATCAGATTTTAAAATTTGTATAGAATGCATCAAGAGAAAATAAATGAATATAAGGAAAATAGGTACTTATAGGAGTACGAAACCTTTAGAGTTAATACATACAGATATTTGTGGTCCTTTCTCTATGGCTTCATGGAATGATCAATAATATTTTATCAACTTTAGATGATTATTCCTGCTATGGCTATATTTGTTTAATTTATGAGAAGTCATAATTTTTGAATGTTATCAAAATTTTTAAATCTGAAGTTGAAACTCAATTAGGCAAGAAAATAAGGCTATCGAATCTGATCATGGAGGAGAATACTACAGTAGATATGATGGTTTGGGTGAACAACGTCTAGGACCTTTTACAAACTATCTAGCAAAGTATGGAATTATATCTCAATAAACCATGCCAGGAACTCCCCGTCAAAATGGTGTATCAGAGAGACGAAATTAAACTCTAAAAGATATGGTAAGAAGTATGATTAGTCATTCTTCTTCACCTGAATCGCTTTGGGAAGAAGTATTGAAAACTGCAATTTACATACTAAATAGAGTTCCAAGAAAAGTGGTAGCTAAATCTTCATACAAGTTGTGGATTGGTAAGAGGCCTAGTATTAGGCACTTACATGTCTGGGGATGTCCAGCCGAAGCAAGACCTTACAAACCTAATGAAAAGAAAACGGATTCAAGAACTATTAGTTGCTACTTTGTGAGTTACTCTGAAAGGTCGGGAGGTTTTAAATTTTATGACCCCTCAAATAGATTCTTTTTTGAGACAGAGAATGCCTAATTTATTGAGGATGTTAATTATGGAGGGAACACTCAAAACAAACAAATTGTGTTTGAAGAGGAATTTGATAATATCAATTCTACTACTGAAAAATGATATGGTTACTTTACCAAATATTTTTCAGCTTGTAAATGAGGATTATGTAGAAAACACAATAATATCAGTTTCAAATGTTTCTCAACTTGTAAATCAGGATCTTGTAGTATCACCCCATATTCAACAACCTCAAGTTAAAGTGCCTAAAATAAGATCCAATAGGGAAAGGAGAAATGCGATTTCTGATAACTATTTCGTTTATCTCTAAGAACATGATTTTGACATGGGATTGTAAGATGATCCTATAACTGTTAGTCAAGAAAAATCATATCAAAACTCTATTAAATGGATCAAAACTATGAAAGATAATATGAAATCTATGAAAAACAATGATATTTGGGATCTTATCGAGTTACAACAAGGATCGAAACAAATTGGGTGTAAATGAATTTTCAAAACCCAGCGGATTCAAAAGGTAACAACAAAAAGATATAAAAATCGTCTAGTCGCCAAAGGATTCACTCAAAAAGAAGCATAGATTTTAAAGAGACATTTTCACTAATTTCATTAAAAGACTCTTTTAGGATCATTATGACACTTGTAGCTCATTATGACTTAAAGCTACTCCAAATGGACGTAAGACTACTTTTCTCAATGAAAATATTAAAGAAACAATATACATGGTGCAACTAGAAACTCTTGAATCTCAAAATACAAAGCACATTGTACGTAAACTTAAGATATCCATATATAGCTTATAAAAGCAGGCATCCCATCAATAGTACCAGAAGTTTGATCAGATGAAAACCTCTTTTGGTTTTTAGCAAAATACCATTGATCAATGCATATATCTCAAGTTCAGTGGGAGCAAATTTATCATCCTTGTACTATGTGTGTAACATTCTACAAGCAAATAGTGATATAGGTTTATTGCATGAAACCAAGAAATTTTTACCTAGAAAATTTGAAATGAAAGATCTTGGTGAGACATCCTTTTTTCTGGGTATAGAGATCCATAGAGATGGTACCAGAAACATACTTGATACACTTGTGGAAAAAGGTGATAAGTTTAGTTTGTGCCTATATCCAAATTAGGACATAGAAAAGAAAGAGATGCACAAAATTCCAAATGCATCAGCAATGGGAAGACTTATGTATGCACAAGTTTGTACGCATCCACATATATCGTACAAAGTGAGAATGTTAGGCTGATATTTAAGTAACTCGGGAATGGATCATTGGAAAGCAGCAAAATGGGTTATGAAGTATCTTCAAAGAACTAAAGATCACATGCTCACTTATTGGAGATTAGATCACTTGGAGATCGTAGGATATTCTGATTCAAATTTTGCTGGATGTCTTAATATATAGTAGGAGATCTACATCAAGTTGTGTTTTCATGTTGGCTGGAGGAGCTGTTTCATGAGAAAGTGTAAAACAAACATTAATATCTTCATCTACTATGGAAGCTGAATTTGCAGCCTGCTATGAAGTATCAAATAAAGGAATACAATTGAGAAATTTTATCACTGGAATACAGATCGTCGGTGGTAGTGAAAGACCATTAAAAATTTATTGTGATAATAAATCTGCTGAGTTATTTTTGAAGAACAATGAAAATTCGTCAAAGTCAAAGCACATTGACATTAAATTTTTGATTGTAAAGGAAAGATTTCAGAGTCGTCTTGTGTCGATCGATCATATTAGTACAAACTCGATGATTGCAAGTCTGCTCACAAAAGGTTTACCACCTAAAGTATTTCATGGACATGTGGCTCATATGTGTGTTGTCAGATTTGAAGGATGAGCCATTTTAGTGGGAGTTTGTATTTTGTTTATGCTTTTGACATGATAAAATTTATTTTCTGTATAGACTAAAGTTTTGTGAAATTTATGAATTTCATGTGTTTATTGATAACTCTGATAATAAAGACATTAACTTTCTATTTTTATGTTACCCAAGGTATAAGAAAATGATTTTGGACTGTTAAAGTCATCAAGTTGGACCAATTGAAAATAGACATGATTTAAATCATTTTGCATGTAATTTCTGTATTTGATCTATGTCATTGGTATTGCTGATATTTGTGATCATTAATGAGTTTAGGTACAAATATGTGTTATGAAAACCTCTTTGATCCTATATTGGTATTATTGTTAGACCAGATTGTTTTGAGATATTAAATTAAGATGGTAGAAGTTTGTGCACAATAAGTTTTATCTATGTATGATTCTTTAGAAATATATGTTGACCAAATGGGAGATTGTTAGTACTTTTTTAATTTGTGGACTTATATATTAATATATTATACATAGATAATGGCTATCATAAAATTAGCCCATTGTATGATCTAATAAAGTATTCAAATTTTGAGTCATAAAAATAAATATCTATAAATAAGGATTTATTTTAATTATTTTGAAAAACCTAGAACCTTTTCTTAAGTATAATGGAGACTTATTGAAAAGGTGTCTTTTAACCAGAAAAGACACTTTAGAACTCTTCAAATAGAACGGTCCCTAAAGCAGAAGACAACACTTTTCTTTTTCTCTCCATCTCAGAAATAGAACAAAAATAATCTTTAAGTTTTAGAAGATCAAGTTTTTTAATTTTAGAAGATCAAGTTCTTTAATAAAATTGTTGTTATGGAACAAGGTTACTGCCCTTTTTATTCTTATGAATTCAAATCTCTGTCTAATAATTTACTTGTGATCTTGAATGAATTCTATTAAGTTTTTCAACATTACAGTATGCGTTTTTCTGTATTTGAGCGTTTTTTTTTTAATTTTTTTTTAGAATGTGTTCATGTATTGTTTTAATATAGTATAGGGGAGAAAGATGTGAGATTGTGTGGTGTGGTGTGTTGTGTGCAGGTTTGTGAGATAATGAGGTAGTGAGTTAGGATTTGTGGTGTGTTGGGTTGTTTTAGGTGTCAAAAATTATTACTTTATTTTTAAAATATTTTGTCATTTTTTATTTTTATTTTGAAAGAAAAATAAAAATACAAGAATATTAGGAGACTATTTTCAATAAATAAAGTATAAAAAAAGTTAGCTAGCTAAACTGAAATATAATTAAGAAAATACTAACACTACTAGCTTGTTTATTAAGATGAAAATTAAAAGAAATATATTTTTTTTGTAAATTTTCTTTTCTTTAAAATAAAACCTACAATAAAATGTGACTTTATTTTTGTAGTTTTCAAATCTTTTAAAAGAAACTTATTACTAAATTAAGATAAAAAATAAAATATACAATTTGGACCTAAAAATAAATATTTAAATGCTAAATGATATAACATTTAGACTTGGTAAAAAAGATTAGGTGTAGGATAATAAAGGAGACTGTAATAATAGATAACACATCATTGCTGCAGCAATTTTTATCAATGTGTGATCTCATTGCAATAACAATAATAACTATCATAATTAAGCTAATAAATCTATTGCAACATAGAGAAAATAACTATTACAACATTATGATAATGTAGCAATTGAGCTAACAAATCTGTCGTTATTATGTCTATTATATTTAGTAGTGGAATAGTCATAGATAGTATTCCAAATTAATTCTCAATAAAGTTCAACATAATATATAGTCCTTGAAGATTGAGAAGGATAAGCACACGACTGTATCTCAAGACTCCTCATCCAATAGTCTACCATCCTCTATTATTTCACTAAAAAAAATAAGTCCAACATACGCCATTTCACTAAGAAAAAAAAGGCTATCGTTATGGTTTCTTTCTAAAATGGGTAATATCCTAAAGATATAGAAACATATTGTGCAAAAATAACAATCGTTAACTATTTTGTCACGACCCAGCCCCGTGGGCCGCGACTGGTGCCTAGATAGGCACCTAAAAGCAAACGCAAAATCAGATTTCAAATAGATGATTTATTTTTACAGAAATTTCGGCAGAGTTTCCCTTATTTTTCTAACTATCCCAAAATAACCTGCATTCCAGAATGTACCAACAGAACCCAGACTGAACCAACAGAATATCATACGTACATATGCGGACTGACAAGGCCGCCACAGCGGATAAAACCGCCCATCAACACATTAAGCAGGTCAATTAAACAAACTAGACACAACCCACATACTTATGTATCCATAGATCTCTAAACAGACTACCAAAAATCATAAGATGGGATAGGGCCCCGTCATACCCAGAACTGATGTACAAAATGCAACAAACTAAAATATAAATATATATACCAGAATGGGCTCCGGAGTAAAGGAGCACTTCAAACAGCAGGTGGATGTCCTAAGCTGGGGGATCAGCAAATCGGTCGTCAGTACCTATGGGCATGAAAGGCAGCCCCCGAAGAAAGGGGGTCAGTACGAAATAAGTACCTGTTAGATTTATGCATTGAATCTGTTTCCATATCGGGCATAGGTTTTCTATTTTGGGCCTGTTTTGTGGACTTCTCCGTTTCAGTTTCAGAAGGCCTATATATATATATAGGCCTTGTAACCTAGCTTGAGATACATTGTATTCTAATAACTCGTCAAATCAATAAAACTATCTCTTCTCTACCCGTGGACGTAGCCAATGCATTGTCGGTGAACCACGTTAAATTCTGTGTTCGCTCTTGTTATTTTCCCTACGTTTATACGCATTTGTTCTAACACTTAAGACCTACAAGAGTTCTTTAAAAGAGACTTAAGAGAAATTTCAAATGTGAGGAATGAATTTGATTGTTAGGAATAGAGTTTAGGTCATTAGGAAGTCTTTAGGTATCATAGGAAGTCATAAGAGACCCTTAAAATCTATGAAAATACCATTAATGAAACGAGTTTAAAAAATTGAACATCGTCACTTCAAGGGAGGCTATTTCAAGGGAGGCTATATGGTCCGTGACACACCCAACGGACCGTATACTCATTCGTGAACCAACAATTAGAAAAATTATGCTTGACGAAGGTTCGAGTTAAGGGTCAGGGAAACTCAAAAGGGAAGAAGTCTAAAAAATCTGTTTCCAAGGGTCCTAAACCTACCGACATCTGTAATTACTGCAAAGAAAAAGGACATTGGAAAATTGATTGTCCTAAAAAAAAGAAGCACCAAGAAAAATCTGGTTCTGCTACTGTAGCAGAAGAAAACACCAATTCTAAGGATTGATTTTGTCCTTGTGGCTGATGAACCAACACATCAAATGG
>DF359735.1:49306-64389 GCA_000787875.1 Solanum virginianum
GGATCAAGTTCATCATGAGAGAACTAAACACATTGATGTGAGGTACCATTTTCTTAGAAGCGAGAAGAGAGTTAAGGTGAACAAAGTGGGTACTACTGACAATCTTGCTGATATGCTCACCAAGCCTGTTCCAGATAGCAAGTTCCAACACTGCTTGGACTTGCTAAACGTGAGAAGCTGTTGATTGCCTCTTGGGGCAATAATCTGAGGCAGAAAAGTGATGTCTCGTACTACTGATTATATATCTGTATGTTTTCTGTTATTGATGAGAGGTTTCAAGTCAAGGTGAAGATTTGTTAGATTTATGCCTTGAATTTATTTCCATACCGGGCTTAGGTTTTCTGTTTTGGGCCTATTTTGTGGACTTCTCAGTTTCAGTTTTAGAAGGCCTATCTATCTATCTATCTATCTATCTATCTATCTATCTATTTCTCTCTCTCTCTCTCTCTCTCTCTCTATATATATATATATATATATATATATATATATATAGGTCTTGTAACNNNTCTATCTATCTATCTATCTCTCTCTCTCTCTCTCTCTCTCTCTCTATATATATATATATATATATATATATATATATATAGGTCTTGTAACCTAGCTTGAGATACATTGTATTCTAATAACTCCTCAAATCAATAAACTATCTCTTCTCTGCCTATGGACTTAGCCGATGCATTGTCGGTGAACCACATTAAATTCTATGTTCGTTCTTGTTATTTTTCCTACATTTATACATATCTGTTCTAACAGTACCGAATATGTAAAGCGAAAAGTACAGAATATAAATCAAAATAGCAATTAAATCAAAAACATAGTAAACCAATGCATATTTGAAATAACAAAATACTTACTTTCCAAAATACCAGAAGTATATCCGAAATATCAAAATGTTTACTTTTAACGAAATATCAAAATGTTTACTTTCAAAATACCAAATCATACCTAATGCACAGGAAATATGGTCGTCCACCCGCCAATGGCGCCATAACATGACATAACAACAGAAAGTTTCAAATCTCCAAATCCCCGTCACATATCACATATCAAACATAGAATAAGTGAATCAGGCACTACGTATCGCCGTCCCTGTCTCACATATCACAAACATATCAGAAGGCCCAATCACGACATAACACCATCTAAGCGAAGCTCAGCCCTTGGGCGAAGTCGATCCGCCGAACACGACATAACACCAGAATATACATATATATCATAGTGCACACGATAAGAACCGGTCCAAGAACCAGAGAACGATATCATAATAGGCACGAGCAGAGTCGTGACAAATCACATGTATAAAAATCATTATCGTAAATCCCAAAAGACATGTAAAATATTTATATTTGGAATCAAAATAATATTTATTTTTAAATTCTTTCAAATTTACCAAAATTTACCTAAGAGAGTGTCGTGGGTCTCACGGCCGATGGAAACTCGAACTAGTCTAATTTAGAAGGGACATTCTCAACCTAGATCATATAAATGACTTTGAAATGTTTCAAAATGGTCTCCAAGGTAATTTGAACTTTCTATCAAAAATTATAAGCGTTTATACTTTGGGAACCATTAGAACATGAAGTCATTCAAATTAATCAATTTCCTTTCAAACTCTTACTATTTATGGATTTCAAAGACACAAAAGCTAAGAATATAGCTAATTATTCATAAGAATGGCTAAGAGTGAACATAAAGCATATTTAGGCTTGATTTGTAAAAGGGATGGGATTCTTCGAGACTTATAACATTTTCTATTTTTAACTAAGTCATGCCCAAGAATGGAATGATTTACATATCTCAATCTCTTCTCCAATTAATCCAAATGCAAAGCCAATCCAACTTATACCTCCGAATGTCCAATGTCTACAAACAAATCACAATAATGCCAAACGGTTAGCTAAAGGCCTTTCTGGGCCTTAAATTCCAAATTTGCCTCCAATTTTATAAATATTTTGGCAGCACTTCCCCTAGAATATAGGCTGCCCCGAGAATCATCTCGGCTTAAATTAGTCAATAACAAGAACAATAACAATCTGACAACATCCACAAGCCTTTCCAATGCCATTACAACGTCAAATACACCAAATAACATCATTATATCACCACTACAAAAATAGGGCAGCATACTCATCTATACATGTATATGATATTCAAACATTTGCTTACCCTCCAAGAATCATATTATAACAACTAAACATCAAATACATACTCCCAACGCAACATAACATTTAACTACATACTTAGACTCTAAATTCAGCCACCCTTCTAACATATACATGTAAATAATTCTCAACACTTCCTTTACCTTACAAGGATCATACTCATGCTATTTAAACATAATTTCATGGTTTCAAATAATATAACACTACACACATGCATATCCCAAATTTTGGCCTCCAACTCTAATACTCACAACTCACTTTAACATGCCATCTTTCTCGATTTTCTTTCAAATTAGCATACTACAACACACATAGAACCTTAATAATCCATAAAACAATGCTAAAGATCAACTTACCTCTTCAACCCCCTTAAGTGGGTTAAAATCGCCAAAGTCGATAAGGAAGCGTTTTCTTGGCCAACTAACACCTCCACGCTACTTAGGGGACTCAATATATAAGGCTTGTAGTGTCAAAATAATTTTAGAATAAAAAAATATGAATTTTGGATCTTCCATGAACTATTTGGGAGCTCAATTTGAGAGTATTCTTGGTCTTATATAGAATTTTCTCAGTGTGGGAATAGAAAATGATAAGTCTTGTACATGTGTCCACATATATATAGATATAGATTTATTCCAAGATTGGCCAAGTGTACGACATTTGGCCCAATCAAAACCCAACAACTCTGAAGTGGGCACCACAAATAATCTTCAAGACCTCAAGTTTTGAAAATTCCACTTGGGTCCCTAAACTTTCCAATAATGACACTTTGGTCCCCAAACTTTTTTTAATTGAGCCAATTGAGGATATATGAAGTTCCAATTAAGGACATATGAATCCTAACAATCCAAGTTTTAAAAATTTTACTTGAGTCCCAAACTTTCTAAAAATATCACTTTAGTCCTAAATTTTCCAATAATGTCATATTAGTCCTCAAATTTCGTAATGGTTCCAATGCATTAAAATACAAGTTCTAACATATTTATCTTATCACCAAAGAAATGGGACGATTCATATTAGGACCAATGATAAAGAGAACAATTTGTACTAACATGAGTGTAAGTATACATGATAAATTTATATCATAAACTTAATTTAGCTGAATATATCTATCAAACATATAACTTTTGAAGCATAATGGGATTAAATGTAAACCTTACTCGAACTAAAACTTGTTATTTTCTACACTTAACTGTTGCTTTTGTTATTGGTCATTATACTACACCAATTCAACAGTAATACACTTGACTTATCCCCTCCAGGATGCAACAACCTAATAACGTTGTATGACTCAAACAACTCTTGATTTGTTGAAGAGTCCAAAGCTCCAGAAAAAGAACATCTTCATTCAACATACAATTTATCTCTTTTATATAGTGAATATGATTGAAGACTTAGAATATTTTCTTTGACCCAACTCTCACTTTTACTATTGTATATTTCACTACACACTACAATACTTTTCACACTTCACATTTTTCTTGTATATATCCTTCATAAAGGAAGAAATATCTCTATTTATAGGTAAAAAAGTATTCCTTATCTTAAATAAGAATAAAGTGGATAATAATATTGCTAAATTAATAGAGTAATTATGCCCTGGAGCTTACATAAGTTACAAGGTATAATGAGGTAGAACATGAGTTAGTGGTTATATAACTTATAAAATACTAATGATCATATGAGTTACAAAAAACTAATGACCATAAGAGTTACAAAAAATAATTGTGATATAAGTTACAAGAACTAATAACTATTTCTATCACAATTTTTATCCGCTAACATATGCACGTAATTTATTATTTTAATAATAAAATACTGTAATACCCTGAAGGTCATTTTTTATATTTTCAGTTAAGTTACCATTTTGTCCTCTCTAGAAGATGCTTTGACTCATGTTTGGGTGAGTTGAAAAGTATTGAAAACTTCGTGAAAAGTTGGAATTTCGCTAAAGAAAGAGTTTTTAAAAGTTTAAAGTTTGACATTTTGAGTTCTGATGTCATTTTGATTTTTGAGTGTCGGAATGTGATTTTATCAATTCCATTGGCTTCGGAATGCAGAATCTAGTCTAGGAGAGTTGACATAATGTTTGGACCCAAAGTTGTAATTTCAGTTGAATTTGGATCATAGTTTGACTTTAGTCAACATTCGGAGTTCGGAAGCTCTAATCAAAATTGCGATGGTTCCAGTGATTTGGATGGTGAAGCTAATGGTAGAAATGATTTCATTATAATTTTTAGAGTTACTAAGGGTGTTTTGGGTATTTCAAAAGTTTTAACTAGTTTTCAATGAGTTTTCTCGAGTTTCAGGTCAAGGAGACCTCAAAATCGAGTTTTGATAGTTCCATTGAATCTGGAACATCATTTTTGGTAAAGTTACATGTTTGGTTTATGTATACCAAGTTTTGAATTAACCTCGGGTATCTGTTCAAAGTTTTGAAAATTACTAGTGGATTGCAATCTAGTATAGTCCAAAATGTATTCTGCGTCCGCGGGATTGATCATCGCATCTGTGGAGATCGATTTGCTTTGCGCTCTGCATTTGTGGACCCCACCCTATGTTCGCGAAGGTTAATATGGAATTCTCTCCGTGTTAGAGGGCCCCACCCCACTTTGTTTGAGGATTGGTTGTGGTTTCCCTCTATGTTCGCGGGCCTCACACTGGGTTCATGGAGTATTAAATGAGCTGGGCAGTGTTTAATATTTTAAGTGATGAGTTTCACCACTTTTCTCAATTTTTAATATTCCAAACTAGATTTTAGAGGGATTCTTCAAAGGTTTTCGGGGAAAGATCATTAGGTAACGTGTTTCTAACTCAATTTTTCAATTTTCATTAATTAATTTGTGATTTTAACATGAAATTAGGGTTTTTGTATTTGAAAACTTGGAGTTTTTTCGGGTATTGATTTTTGATTGAAAAGTGGTGATTATGAGTTCATTTCAACTCTATTTTCGAAATGGTTTTCACCATTAAATTCCTTATTACTTACGAAACATTTTCATCTAATAATTTTTAGATTTTGGGAACCTTTTTCCGCATGGAATTTTTGATCATTTTGTTCTTTTCATCCAAAGTGCTTGATTTTAATGCCATTGACTTCATATTGAGATTGTGAATTCGTATTTTGCTTGATTGTGACATTTTAGGTGCAAATTTGAGGGGAAAAGCTCTGATATTTTCTTGATTTGGCTATTATTTGAGACAAGTGGATTCCTAAATCTTGTTAAACTTACTTGAATACTATATTTTCTTTACTTGTGGTTTGTAATGATTAGGTAATTGTTGTTGATTAAGTTGAACTTGGTAGACTACTAGAATTTGATTTGAATGTGAAATTCCTTTATGATATGAAAGTGAAAGATTGATATTGATACTTATTAACTTGTATTCTAATATTGAGAATCACTTATGACACGAGAATGTGGATCCTGTTGTGTTTGATCATAGTTGGCATTGAAGATATTGTTCTTGAGTTTCACTTTTGGGTTAGAGAATCGATTATAGGCTTGGAAAAAATCAATCATTATGCCTTATTTATTGTGATATTTGACTCAAATTAATGTGTATATTATAAAGTGGACTTTGCTATAAATTCATCATCATTGAATCATATGTCTATGTTCTTGATGTGCATTTGTGACCGAGTTCCACTTATGAAACACTGATAAGAAATGAGGGACGGGTCACATGAGCTATGACATGTAACATTGATGAGAAATAGGGGATGGATCACATGAACCATTGAATGTAACACTGATATAAATAAGGGACAGGCCACACAAGCTGTGGCATATGAGATTGATTATACTGGGGACGAGTGTCACGCTCCGGGTAGGTACATAGACAGATATGTTCACCATGGGTTCCGAATTGATTATACTAGCGGCTGCTTATTATAGGATAAATATGTATTATGATTTTTGGACATTGCATTGATTCATTTCATTTCATAGCATTCCATTTCATTTCATATCATTATACTATGTTCTTGTAACTTGTTTCGGTTATTGAGATTAGATTGTGAAATGATTATGCTTCGATTGTATCTATTAATTATTTGAAACTTCCTTGATATATCTATTGTATAATCGAGCTGTATTTTGAGACATTATTATATATATGATCTATATCTTATGCAACTACTGAGAGTAATTGATATATAGTTTGCATATGTATATTGTTATTGTTGTGCTAGAAATTTTCTAAGTGCAGATGTGAAGTTCAGCGGCGTGTGGTTAGTGTGGAAGGAGTATTTTGTTTTGTATATTTTACCTATGTTAGATCTTCTTGGTGAGTACCTGTTGATTGGTGCTTACCCCTTGCTATATGTTTCATAGGTTGTGAGCTCAGTCCATCTTATTAGATTTCTTCTGGTGTTAGGATCAAACTTCAGAATTCCCTTAAGAGGTAGTTGCTTGTCTCTTCGGCAGACTCTCGAGGATTTTTTACTTTGTTATATTCTATTTGAGGCCTAGACATTTGAGACTTGTGCTTTCTTTGATTATTGTTATTTAGTGGTTTGTACATGTGATACCAGTCTTGGGATGGTTGTAGACCTGATTATCTGGTGCTTGTCCTGTCTTTTAGACTTTTCTTCTGCTTTTAGTATTATGTATTAAATTGAACAGGTTTAGCTTAGTTGCCTTAGTGGGATATGTGAGCGCCATCATTCCCATTTTTGGATTATGATAATTTGGTATCAAAGCTCCAGGTTCATAAGTCTCATATTTGTTAAACCCTAGTCGAGTAGAGTCTTAAGGATCAGTGCAGAGACATCCATTACTTATCTTTGAGAGGCTAAGGAGACTATTAAGAAATTTCCTTATGTTCTTTCAATCCTTGTCATGCGTTGTTTTTGTGGGGGTTGTTACGTATTGTATATTATTTTCACACACAACTAGGACTAGATCTTTATCTACAATAAAACTAATAAGCCAGCTCGTGAGGCTACTGTTCAGGACCCCACTCAGGGTAGAGGTAGAGCCATAGGACGAGACAGAGCTGAGGACATGTCTATGGTTTTGCACCTATAAGATATTATGATAAAGGTATCTCAGAAAGTTTCTAATCAAGCCTAGGCAACACCAGGCTCCTTTAGAGGCCAAGGCTCCTTCAGGGCACTCTTGAGACTATTTCTCAAGGTGTACTACAGGGACGTACTAGGGGTGATATTCCCCCTCCTCAGGTGCTAGAGCAGCATCATGATATTGATGTGTATGGGGCATATTGTTTTGCTTAGATGGGTTAGACACCTTATATGCCTCCTTATGTGTCAGTTGATAAACTAGCATAGATGATTCCTCCAGCCCAGGTTGCTCATGAGGTGGTATTAGCAACAAATGATTAGTAGAGATATGAGCGATTTCAGAAGATGAAACCACCCCAGTTCTAGGGTGGTAAGGGAGAGGATGCATAAGAGTTCTTTACCTTGAGTTATGAGATATTGGAGGTTGTGGGCCTGGTGGATTCATGGGGAGTTGTGATTTTTATCATTACAGTTTTGAGAGATGGCTAAAGAGTGGTGGTAGTTTTATATAAGCTCCAAGCTAGCAGGGTCCCTGATGTTGCCCAAGTTACACCTCTTTTTTTGAGAATAAAGAGGTTGTTGTCAAGAAATAGAACCTAACCAAGGTTAGGGTCAAACCTAAGAGAATACTGTAGACTTAGGAGAATTCAATTATTGTAATATGAGTGATTAACCAACTTATCTCCCCAAAAGGGGGGTTGTAGTAACACATATAAAAGTAAACCTAACTAACACAAGAGTTTAACCAATATGGAGACAAATTAGGGTATTGTGCTCCCCATAATTCGCTAACATAGTATGACTAGATAACCTAATTCTTTTCTAGTGTATAACATGCAGATGTTAAGTTCACCGGACCCTTTGGTCGAGACGAGAGAAAAATTTCACTATGTGACTTGGCTCATCTCTGCAATGTGACATTACTAACCCTTACCTATTAGTCCTTGTATAACGTCCCTTTGGCCAGTTCGGTTGATTAGACAAGAACACATCAATTGAATCTTATTAATTATTCTTTTTTCCTATTCATTACTACCTTGGTCCAGTCAGTAACACTAGGCATGATCTAAAGTTAGCCACCACTAAAAACATGAAAAATGAAGAGAGTTAATTAATACATGCATGCACACTTTTCGAGAATTATAATTTATCCAATTTTACCTTGTTAGTTCTTCATGGTTCCCACAGTCTTAGTTGTGGATTTACCTACTCATGTTTTGTGTAGATGTAAGACTTATGAATTTGAATAACATAATAGAGCAGTTACACAATTGATTAAGCACAAGTAAATCCAAGCTTCAATGAGAATCATATGATTATAAGATCAAATCAAAGTACAAGTGTTTCTCAAAACTCTCCAATGTTTCTCTCCAATGCTTCACGAACTGCTTTACTGGTCGTATTGTATTCCATGGCCCGCAATCGGACTTTAGTATATTGTTGATGCAAAATTGGACTTGCATTACACGATAACCCTCTATGACTCGTAAAGTATTCTACGACCCGTAGGGGGTTTCGTCTAATGAATCTTTAGAAAGACCTTCTTCTCTGATCCTCAGGGCATAAGACTTGATCTATGATTCATAAAATGGTTCACGACCTATCTGTATGTTCGTAGAACAACTTTAGAAAATCAGCCCTTTACTGGAATTTTTCACGAAACCTCCTTCATGGCCCTTAGAATGCACTGCAGCCCGTAAAGGGTCTCGTACTTCATCAAAAATAGCAACCTCTGCATAATCATCCCAAAATAAAAGCCAACCCTTGAATCCTGCAAATAAAACACAACAACATATAAAACCTACTAACATAGCATTGAGAACACACAAATTTTCAAGTTTTAAGCATCAAAATTGCTATATTTTGACAGCACATCAACATCCTCAACTTAAAATTATTGCTTGTCCTCAAGCGACAGAGTCAATCTAAATAAGTAATACAATAACACACATACCTCAACCTAATGGCATATATTATATCAATCTTAAGCACAAATATCAACACCCCTTTTCAAAACAAAATCAAACAGCTATCCAACAAACCAATACAGACTAATGCATGTCACAACACAACTATGACAAGTGAGGTACTATCAATAAGCCACAATCATTGAATAAATTTAGTGCTAATAATAAAATGCAAGTGCCATTGCAGAAAGAAGTCCCATATATCACTCTCAATGATGTTTTCATGTATAATCTTGGGACTATGAAAAATCACTCACCCTTACAAAAGATATTCATGCATCATGCCCAATAGCAAAGTCTTTCCCCTATGCTCATGACTAAGACCTTTGACAACTTGAATTAGGATCACTTTAGGACTTTAGAGGCTTGTAACGTAGGCTCAAGAGGCTTTGGTATGATATTTTTGGAACATAGTGACGAAAGGCCCTCCTTTACCCTATGTTTTTTTTGCATTTTTCCCTATTAACACTTTTAATTTTCACTTCCATTCCCCTTTTTCTCCTATTTCAAGCTTTTCTGGGTGCTTTCTTTTGATTTTTCAATTTGTTCTGTTGCTTTTACACTTTATTTTTCTTTTTAGCTCACAACTAAGGCACTACTTATTTTTTTTGCACAAAAATTATACATTTTATGACAAATATATTTGTCACAAATATTGATGCACTTAGGGACGATTTACTTTTTATAGTTAATATAACCTTTTTAGCAATGACACACTAAAATTGTCTTTATATACAATTAGTGATCCACATTTAGAGTCGATTAATTGACAAACTTTTTGCCACACAAGATCTTTGGTGATGAAATATGATTAATCAGTAATGAATCATTTGTTTCTGATAATCAAATTATTTATAGTATATGCCACTCTGTTCTCCTTGTGATACCTATGTTGGATGGGTGGGTTCCCTAGCTATATGAGAAGCGCCCTACGATAAGATAAAATATTTGTGAAGATAGGATGATCATGATGAAGGTAATGAATAAGTTCCTTCCGGTTAGTATTTATTTGTAGTGGCATTAGGTTATTTCCCTTGGCAAAATTTATCCCTAAAGTAGCGCGTAGAGCTCTGATTGAATTGCTATGGACTTAAGAATTTTCTCCATGAAATCTGTTAACCATTTTCCTTCTACATTTCTATGACTCCACCTATTTCTCCATTAATGTTAAGTTTAAAGCGCTCAGTTAGTGAGTTCCATTTGACTAGGTTTTTTGTGTACCGATGGTATTATCTCTATTTATTTGCTAAAGAAAAGTATTCAACGGTGTCGTTGAGAGGTGTTGTAATAGTAATAGCTTTATTTTAGTTATGACGTTAGTACTCATTTTTTCCCCGCCATATATTCCATAGGAAGAAAGGAAAAGCATTTTCCCACCACGTGTTAACATAGATATTGATATTTAGATTCCTAATATGCTCAACCCAGTTAAGATACTGCCTATTTGACAGTTCTTGGCCTTCTCGTTCAACACCTAGAGCATGTCATAGTCATCTAGCTTGAGAGCAGGTCATGAAAATATACTCTATCATTTCTTGGAAGAGGCAAAAAGTAGAGTTCTGATTTACATCTAGACCTAAAGATGTTAGGTAACTAGCCTTGGGTAGGCATTCATGCTAACATAACCACAGAAAAAACTTTAGTTTATTTGGACAGTGGAGTTTCCATATCTATTTAAAGTTGGAGCTGCTTGGGGTATTTATAACGCTTTGGTTTCAAAGAAAGTGGTAGATGGAATTTGTAGTGAGCATACGTTTTGGCCTAGATGAACAGAAATAGTTGATTATCACCGGCCAATCTACTCAAATTTTACATCTCCACTGCTTGAAAACCCTATCGACCCTTGTACTCTAAAGAAGGAAAGTTCTATGTACTACTCTTTATGTAAAACTAAGAAGAAGAATATGTTCGGATATAATATGTACAATGTCCTTTCTAATTTACTTGTATACTCCGTTCAAATGTGTGAGAGGTTTATGTTGCAAATAAGGGCGGGCATGGTATGGTATATACCGAATACCATATTGAAACTAATTTTTTTATACCGTGGTAGTAATTATGGTATTTGGTATGACTTGTAGTTTTTTTGGTATTCGTAATGCTATTTGGTATTTAAAAAATAAATACCAAAATATAATTACTATATATATATATATATGTTAAATTTTAAATTATTTTAAATATACGTAGAGCTTCTTGAAGAGCCTTAGCTGTCCCATTGGCATTCCCATTATTGACTATGTTGAAGAATATTTTGAGAAAAACAAATTTGCAAGCATTGATTAGCTTTTGTATTATTCATTATCCACAACTTGAAAATGCATATAGTGTTTGATCACTTAAGCTTTTTGCCTTTTTTTTGCCATTGATTAGCTTTTGTATTATTCATTATCCACAACTTGAAAATGCATATAGTGTTTGATCACTTAATTCATTAGCTTGAATATTTTTAATATTATTAAAGTTATACTTCTTTATTATATGAATATATTAATTCAAAGTCAAATTAATTATGGTTATTGAATAACCATACCGTAAAATACCGAAATCAAAATCAGAAATATCGAACCATATCGGGCTAATTTGATACGGTAATGGTATCATATTTTTAGATACCGAAAACTGAAATTACCATATCAAACTTTTAAATACCATACCATACCGTACCATGCCTACTCCTAGCTGCAAATTGCTATTCGGCGGTCAAGGCTGACCATCGCTGAGCACTCTGGCAATGCGCCGAATGTGCACTTGACTGCTTTTCTATGCATCGTCATAAGACTTTCTCTTCTACAATATGAGGTGATGGTTTTTCACTACACTGATTCAATTCGCCGATTCACCAAAATTCCTATCACATCACCTTCTTGCAAGGTTTTGGGGCTTTGAGTACTGCGACTTTAGGCAGTCTCTTGTGTCATTCAACTGTGCGCCAAATATGATTTGCGACATTGATTCTGACCGCATTCCCGACTTGAGCTTGAACTTTGATTGCTGCAATGCTAGCCAGTCTCTCTGACTATTCGGCGGATTATCGATTGTGCAGATGGTGCCGCTTTTCTCTGCCTTTTTGTACTTTTGCTTACTTTTCATTTGTAAAGTGTTGTCCATTTGTGCACTTTTGATCCCATTTCCTTACATAGCGGATACATATTCATTAGAGATTAGAAATAATAGCACACTAAGGATAATATTTCTTTGCAAACTAGCCCTAGAATGAATCTGAAATATGGACTCATAAGTATTCGTGGTTCTCTAAATGAATTTCCTTTAAACTAGTTATATCAAGGTTTTCTTCTGCTGGTTCAAATATTTTTGAAGAGTGAAACATATTATATGCATATGCACTTTTATGATTCTTTTCTATATATAAACATACTTATATTGTGTTATATCATGGTAGCCCAAGTGATACTATGATATCCTACTTTTTTTTTATCACTTCACCAAGTTTTCAAACTATTTTAACAGTTTGTATGACCTAGAAAGGCATAAAGCTATAAAAATTTTTTGGGCACACTTCTGAGACAAATGCTGAAGATCAAGGAGTGCATTATGCATAGATGGGTACGAGTTACAGACTAGAATGCCTAATCTTCCTAAAATGGCATTGAATGGAATTGTAATGAAGGCATCCATGATTATCTTGAAGGTAGCCACGATTATCTACAGGTCCATTTATGCTTCTTAAGATTATTTTGTAGTTTCTTGTCTGAGAGGAAATAAGTTATTGGGATCACCATGGATTGCCTGGAAAGAGTTTCTTCACCGCTTTCTGCATTTGGAGTCTGTACATAGGTCATAGCTGCACGTGACTAGGTTCTTCATATTTGCTATCCCTACCTTCAAGGACCTGCAATAGCTGTTAGTGCAGAACATTGCACTAAGACCTTGAAGAGGGATTTTTTTTCCCACTTGCTTCAGTAAAAATGACCAGATGGCTCTCATGGTTCATCAAAGTATCAATATTTAACTGCCCCTTCCCCTGAAGAGAATTAAGAAAATAAAGTTACCTTTTGCATTTGCATCCAAGTGTATGTCCTGGCAGTAAATAAAGTAGGTGAAAACATAGTAAACGGGTTCAATGGTACTTTTCTTTCTTGGTTTCACCTGACATGGTGATTGTAACTTTGCGGCTTGCAGAATGGTAACTGTTTGTGATTTCCCTTCTTTTATTGGGGTGGGGATGAGAGGGTTCAATGGTACTTTTCTTTCTTGGTTTCACCTAACATGGTGATTGTAACTTTGCGCCTTGCAGAATCCCACAAACAAGAGAGAGATACAATGTGACGACAAGTTGAAGACTATATTTGATGGCAAGGACAAGGTTGGTTTTCTAGAGATCGCGAGGCTATTAACCCAGCATTTTCATTAGGCTGCTTAAGTTCTAGTCAGGCTGGAACTTCTGTAAACATTACGCTCCTTCTGGATGCTGGACATTGTTCTTTACCTAGCTGGTTATCGTTTTTTCTGTTTCTAGTAGCTCTTCTTCTGATAGCTTTCACCCTGCTTTAAATTATCAAACAGGATCCATCCAGATGCCTCTTTAAATCAAGTGGTTTGAAGATGAAAACAAAAAGCAACAGGGTAATGGTAAACTACTACCTACCATCACTGTTCCTCCACCCCCAAAGATCATTATTCCTTTCACAATTTGAAGTTGAACAAGGTATGTAGGATAAGGTATTTTTGAAACACAGATTGTGCCAGATGAAATGTAAAATTCTTTCGGTTAGTTCTCTTTATTTTGCTGATAAAAATGTTACCTATTGTGTTTTCTTTTTCCTTCATCAGTTTAAATATTTGATAGAGATGTCTCCTTAAAAAAATACTCTATATCAAAGGTTAGAACTCGAGACTTTTGATCAAGGATTGAAGAAACCCAATTATCCCATCATATTCTTTATTGGTCATGCAACACAAGGACTTCTTTGGAGCCAAAAGGGCTATTGTTTTTCTTCAAAAAATCCTAAAGGGCCACTGAACATTGGAAGAAACCAAATGTGATATATCGTTGTGGAATCTGCGATATATATCCTCACTTTTAACTCCGTTAATGGCTGTACCTATTTCTCTTTTTCTTTTTCTAGAAAACACATGATCCTTATGTAAAACCTTATATGTTGTAAATTTGTTTTTGCGCCATTATTACCTTCCATTTTCTTCGAAGATACAATACCACTTAAATCCAATAAAAATGTTGCACTTCTTCTCTTCGTTCTTTTTTAATTGTTATATTTTTTTTGAGCCAAATGATATATTGCTTAATATTTTAAATAGTTTTTCATTATATTGATATGAAAAATATTAGTACAATTTATGGTACTTTTTTATGTAATTTAAAATTTTATATATTTTTTTAAAATATTAAATTAATATAATTTAATTTGACTTTGAAAATTAATCAAATTAATTCTCAAGCAAGCTAATAATTAAAAGAAACGAACAAAGTATAATAATTTCTGATATTAATTTTCTATCAATAAAGAAATCTCCAAAATCCAAACGCTCCCAATTTTGTTGACGTGGAAATGCTAATGTTCTCCTCACTGAGCAATCATTTCTTCTTCATCAACATAATTAAAGTAGAGTTAATTACTCATATGCCCCCTTAATAAAGTAAATGTATACATAAGAATGATTTTATTGAAATAAAATGAAAATAAATAAATAATTTATTGAATAATTTTTTTTACGTGGATAATAATATAAACAATTAACTTCAATTTTATTACGTAATTGATATGCTTTTAAAAATGGGATAAGAGGGATACTTAATATATATTGTATAGTTAATGTATATTTTCTATAACTTTTGGTTAGTTGTATTATATAGTCATGTATAGTTTTATTGATTTGCGGTTAATTTTTATGTAATAAAAACATGAGTTATATAAATGAATTATTTATATAAATTAATTAACTTTA
>DF359734.1:11483-33099 GCA_000787875.1 Solanum virginianum
CCCCCCCCCCCCCCCCCCCCCCCAAATTTAGCAGGATTTACTTTAGCACATAAACTACACGGACGTTTATATAACCCCCTTAACAATTTTCAAATGATTTAATCCCCCCTCCCAATTAGAGATGATGTGGCAGAGAGAGTGAATGCACTCTCCTGAAAGCGCGTGAAAAAATTAAAAAAAGGTCTGAATTTGTAGAAATCAGACACGTGATATTTTTTTATTAGTCAATATATAATTAATATTTTAAATAATTTTTTTCTTGACATATGAACTTTATAAAAATTATCTAAATGATTTATTTTTAAAAATATAGGTCCCCATTTTCAAAAAAATCTTTAATTTTTATTCTCTTTATTTTTCTCTTCTTCCTCAATATTCCTACCTTCCTCCATTGATACCCTTCTTGACCTCTATTTTTATCCCCATCTCTATACACCATTTTCAACCCATTGTTCTTTTAGTAATCACCAAAATCCAACGTCAATGTCATGTTATTCACGTCAATTCCGCTCTATTTATTGACATCAATGTCACAAGTTTAACCTTTCTTGAAATTTGAATAACCCATTTTAATATTTTAATATTTATGATTCAAACAATGTGGGTATATCAATTTTTTTTATATATAATATTCATGTTTCATATAAATTTTGAAGAAAAAAATGAATTCTAAAATAAATTTTATTCTTCCACCTTCTCTAAAGTTTTTTTATTTTTAATTAAATAGTGAAAAGAGAAAAATGATTAGTGAAGGAAGAAATTGGTGGAAAAAAAGGAAGAAGAAAGAAGTGGGGGCAAGGGGCGACAACGATGGGGAAAAGGAGGAGAAGACTAGAAATGGTAAAGAAAAAAGGAAGAAGAAGCAAGAAAGGAGAGGGGTGTGTGTGTGTGGTGTGGGGGGAATAAAAATGAGTCCACATTTTAAATTTTGAGTTTTGAAAATAAATTTTAAAATAATTAATTAGTATAAATTAATTTTTAAGAAGTGTTAGATAAAAATGATTTATAAATAAAATAAATAATGTGACATTGATGTGGTGCTGACATGACACTGATGCGGTAGGTGGGAGTAGTAGTGTGATCTCAGGGTGATATTTAATTCGTTTGAAAATTATTAAGGAAATATATGAGCGCCCGTGTACTTTAAGTGCTAAATTAAGTTTCGCTATTAAATTTGGAGGATTTTTATGTCTTTTCTTATTTTTAAAAGGAAATCATTTTCCTTAAATTTGAAAAAAAAATGAGTTGATTTATAAGACATTTTTGAAAATATTTAAGTCAGTCAATCAATCAATCATGAGAAAATTTGAAAAAATATTTGCTGAGCACCAAACACACCCTATAAGTTTGCCTCAAGCTACAAAAAATTTGGTGATTTTCCAACACAACCATCATATGTAGTGTAATTAAGATGGAGAATTATACTTGGGTAGGTTTAGCCTTACCATGTCTTCTCTTAAAACTTTTCCATCATGGGAAACAAAATCTTCCACCATGGCCTATTATTGGCAATTTACATCTTCCTAACAAATCCCTTCACCAACATACGGAGATCTAAAGTTGTGTTGTCCTAATGTCCTAATAGTATCCTCTCCAAACAAACCATGCAATTTGGGCGTCTACAACTCAGCTTGCTGCTGGTAATTATCATGACATGACATGGGCACCTTATGGACCATTTTGGAGACGAATCTACCTCAATGGACTTTTTGCTCTTTCTGCATCAAGTAAGTCGACTACTCTTAGAGAACATTTAACACGTTACCCACTTACCAGTATAAGTAGAACAGTATTGAGTGGAGCGACTCAAATCATGAAAACTCAATAATAAGTTTGGAAATGAAAGAATTGCATAGGAATTTGGACAAATTTAATAATGTAGTGTTAGATGATCACAAGGCTAAGAGGGAGGCAGATAAAAATTTTGTGCCAAGGGACATGGTGGATGTTTTGTTGCAACAAGCTGAGGATCCAAATCTTGAAGTCAAACTCAACACTGCTTCGGTCAAGGGTCTAATGCAGGTGTGTTTATCTTTTTCTTTATTTATTTTACTTATCATAGATGTGTTCGGCAGGGAATTATATGATGTTTCGTTGGTCAAAATATTTTCATTGAAAAAATGATTGATCTAATAAAAGTTAAAAAAATAATAAGTTTTATAAATGACATTTTAAATTCATTATCTCCTCTTCACCCACCCAATATTCCACCCACCTCCCTCGATATCCAACTCTTTCCCCTGTCCCGCTATATAATGTTTTATAAGATGACATATATTTTTGCTTGCTTATTGTTTGTTATAAAGGAAAATATTTTTTAAAAAAGTATAATATAAAAAAGTAAGAGAACATTTTTCAGAAAAGTTTTCTCCATACCAACCGCACCAATATATTATTTTTTAAAAAATTATTTTTCATAAAAGTTATTTCTTTCGTACCAAACGCACCAAATGTTTCGATGGTAAGAACGTCAATAAAAATATGTGCCTCTTTTACTTTAATGGCTCTGGAAGGACAATTAATTTTGTAAGTCACTTGCAATTATTTTTTATAAGAAATTTGTATCTTTAATATTAAATATATATATATATATATATATGAGAATTTACTCTATTCAATTCATAAGTGCCAAGATATCTCATTTCCACCTAATTACGAGGTAAGTACTGTTAACTTTTTATACTTTTTATCTTTTTTATATGTTATTTTTATTATAAATGAATGATCTTTAATATATGTAATTTTATAAAATTACTCTCTCTATCTATTTTTATTTATCCATTATATTATTTTGGAATATTTAACAATACTTGTTTTTTATAAAATCAAGAGATAATTTTATCCTTAGCTCCTAATTTTGCCTTTACTATTAATTATAGTTATTTTCTTATTATATTTTTCAAGACATTGAATTTATTATATTCAAAGATTAATTAGATAAAGTTATCCTTATCATTTACTATTTTTTACTCCCAGTCAACAGGGGACAAGTAAAGATGGACAAAAGGAGTTATGTATAAATGACATTGTTCTACCTATTTTATCCTTGATAGTTAATAGACTTTAAAAAGATATATTTGATCAAGTAAAAAAATTTTAAAAATAATTAATGTATATTAAATAAGAGCAAAATAGTAAAATAACTTTTTTTTTCCTCGATGGAAGTGTCATCACAGAGGAAATAGCAACAAAAGAAACAAATGGAAGGTGAGGTGCTGCATCGTAACTCGTGCTGCTTCCCATTACAATAAGTCATCTAAATTTGAATGATTTTTGTTCCTAAATTAAAAGGTTTAACAACTTAATCACGGCAACTCTTTAGGAAAATAAAATCTTAATTAAATGATATTACCTAGGTCTAAATTTATGTGATTATATTTGAATTACCACAAATTTTAAGAGAAAAATTGAGTCTTTTGAAATTTATAGTATAAAGTAATCTATAATTATAAATGATCTCATTGAAGTTGAATTATTATTAAATATAAAACAAAATCCTTTAGATAGTAGCCTAAAAAAAAGGTATTCTATATGTTGCAATAATGTAAACTATGTTAGGTGGTGCAATGGTGAAAGAAGAATGATTGATGAGCTTAACACAAATACAAAACATAGTAATTAACTCATTCTAGATGGGACTTTTTGTTTGAAGATTGAGAGAAGATCGAGGACTGTTTATGCTTGCTTGTAAGTAAAGATTGGTATTTGGTAGGAGTAGTGAGATGAAAATGAGTACATAAATTGATTAAAAAAAATAGCAATATAGATAGATAGATAGATAAAAAAACAGAGAGTCCGAAGCAAAAATATGCAATAAATAAATTGAAAAAAATCAAAAAATACAACTTATTATTTTTGATACTAAAAAGAGTAAAGGTGCAGAAAAGTGACTGGAAAATGGTTAAAGGTAAGGCGTAAGCATTTCTGCGCCTCACCTTTTTATATTTTAATTAGTTAACTTCTTATATATTTTTTCTTATTAGTTAACTTCTTATATATTTTTTCTTACTTTGTTTATTTAATGTTTTGTTTTTCTTTCTCTTTTTATTTTTCTTCTATTATATAAAAAATATTAATTATTATAATTACAGTTATTTTATTTTTTTAATTTAAATTATTTAATTTTAATAAATATGGATAATTTTAAAGTTGAATTTATTTTTCATGTAAATAAAAATAAAATTATGAACTTTAATAAATTTGAATAGCATTACTCTCCTTCATAATATTGTATTATATTGAAATTTGTTTTATTTTAATTTGTCTATTTGTATTTTATTTAATCGAATTTAATTAAAAAAGTAAATAAAACTTTCAAATACTGTGATTTCAAATTAAAAATATGTCACATACGTATAGTTTACGTTCTTATCTAGCAGTTAACTAAGCAAAAAGCTCTAAATTATTTTTTTCCAAAAAAAACTTATTTGAGAAGTTGTTTTAATAAAAAATAAATAAATACTTTTTCAAAATAAGTGATTTTTGATTCATCCATTGATATCCTATGTATATGTTTGAACTTGACTTAGAATATACGGAAAATACTTATTCTTCACACCCACGAACATCATCACGAACATGAACACATCATCACGAACACTTGTAGGAGATTCACATAGATTGAGGCATGTCAAAAGACACTGTCTTTAAGGATATTTCACCCGGTATAGGTATATCTCCGAGGATTCAACAAGCTCGTCTAGTATCAAACTAGGAGCCAGAATCTAACAATGAATAAAGTAGAAAAATCCAGCACTACCAATATGTATATATCAATGTAGGAGGAGGAATTTTTTAATATAATATATTGTTTCACACTTTACAACTCAGCACCACCAATACGTATATATTAATGTAGGAGGAGAAATTTAATATAATATATTGTTTCACACTTTTTCTTCTCAAGAAGATAATCACTATATAAATAAAAATATTTCACCTTTCAAGAATAAATGTCTACAATTAAGATAGAGTACTATAACACATTTATATGGTCAAAATAACATTTATCCTATTAACCATCCATTCAAGACTAATAAATAATATATTAAAATGATGAAAAAATAATATTAGACAAAATATATTTTTGAGATACTAAAATTATTTTTTCCAACAATCCCCTACATATCTCAAAAATAATATTTAATGAATAGAATAAAATAAGATGGTTTTGCTGAGTTTTCACATATGAGTACAATGCATCGAATCTTGTGTCCGTATGCTATGAACCAGACCTAGATAAAAACAAGATAGAATCATTGGTGAAGTTTAGAATTTCTATGAACCAAGAATTCTTTTGTAAGCTCACTGTCTTATTCTATCACATTACACTCGCACAATCTTTGTTGTTTTCGCAGTTTTGCACTAAGAGGCCATGCGCGTGGACTGGTATTCATGAGTGCTTTAGAAATCTGTCACAATTTCATAGAAGCGGCACCACTTTACACTCATATAAGTCCAATCATCAAGTGTATTCTGTAGAGCAATACACCACCTATAAAGGATATGATTTGGATTAAGAGTTCAACTCAACCCTTACTTTGTCTTGCAGATTGTTGCACTATATTCACACATCATTAGAGTGACATAATTGTATAGTGCTTACTTGATCAACTAATGACTTGTTATTACCCATATGAACCTAATTAATGGGATCTCTAATCACATAGGTTGGGTTACCATAATTGTTAATCTTCTCAAATTGACTAATGAAGTCTCACTCCCCTCGATGTTTCTTTTAGCAGTGAATTGATCAGGTTCACCTTCGACTACACAAAATAATTTCATCTCATAACAACTGTTTTGTTGTCATGCCGCGAGAGGGTACCATAGACGTAACCGGCACTCAGAGACTATTTCTAGTCCCTAAGTGAACCACTTGGTCTCATCACATTTATTCATTCATTCATACATTCTACTAATCAGCGGAAGACATAAGGAAGTAAATGAGCACATTTCATCTAATCTCAAAATAAAATTATAAATGGAAAGGCTAGTAGAAAGAAACTAGCTCAACAAGTCTTAAAATCAATATTCGACTCTATTCTATGAAGCATCTATCACTATCAAGTGGTGCCAATGACAGACCCATGGTTACCTCAATCAGAATAAAGCTAATAAGTGTCTAACTCTAAAGTAAGATGAAATAAATATAATAATCCGTCGAAGTAGGGGAGTCTCACCAATGAACTGAATGTCTCAAATCCTCAATGATGTGCCTCTTGATGATTTTCAAATCTTGTATCTACATCATGAAACGATGCAATCCCAGAGAGGGATGTCAGTATGTGGAATGTACTGATATGTAAAATAACTAAATGAAATTGAAATGGGTAAAATAATATAGAAACAATAATCAACATTGAGGATAGTAAAAATCAACATGTCAAATGTCTATCTAAAGCAAGAATAAAGAGTAGATAAGTGACCCATCAACTAATCAATCGAATCAGATTCATCTCAGAAGGACTCAACTCAACTCATCTCATCTCAATTCAGATTACTTAGTTTGAAAACTTTTTAGGAGTTTCTCTTAACCGACGATAACCACTTATGAGCCAGGGATTGTACAACAGTCACACTGATGTTGCCACAGTCATCCCGTACTTGCCAGATAAGGAAAAGATATGATCCACAAGGAAGCTGAACTTAGCCATCCTCTATTGATTTCAGGGATGTAAACTCAAGAAGGGACCATGAGATGTAATGGTTCAATCTTTTCCTATGCTAGGTCTGCTTAGGTAATGAGTGCAAGTGAGACTCACTCTTACTCATTTCAGTGCTCGATACTCCTCCCAAGACTAAATGTTTATAAGACTCCTCGTCACTATCTCAAGTAGCCTGATTGAGGCACTCATCGTCTCAATTTGTCTCATGGAGACACTCATCATCTCAATTGGTCTCATGGAGACTCTCATCATTTCGTCATGGAGACTCTCATCATCTCGTCAACTCAAACTCAAGGGGTGTTTCATGGAGACACTCATCATCTCAATTAGTCTCATGGATACTCTCATCATCTCGTCAACTCAAACTCAATAGGTCCTCTATTATTTCAGGGACTTTAACTCATCTCAATAAACTCAATTCTCATTTAAGAACTCAAGGACTTAGATCATCAATTAGAAGAAGTCATTTAGATAGAAAATTAAGAACTCAATTATGAAGACTCATAGGATCATCAAACTCAAATAACTCAACCTCATACTCATATTAAGATTTCCATCAACATACTCACGTCAAGGCTCTAGACTCCATCCCTAGGTTCATTCATGCATCCTTTCAAAAGTTAACATATTGGATTTGTACAATATCTCATGAAAAGTATTCAATTCAAGAAAAATAAGTTTATGATGATCATCAACATATGCAAATACATGTAATAGATACAATTTTCAAGAAAATAATCAAGAAACATATATAGGGACTCATGGACTCTCAACTCATCTGTGACCATCTATGGGGCAATCTCATATTTTGGTTTAACCTTACATACCAGGAACGAAGGTAGACGATCAATTTGGTATGAATCCGTCTTGAAATCTTTAACTCCTCGCTCTTCTCTCTTCTTTTTTAGCTTTAGGTCTTTTTTTTTAGACTTAGAATGACTTAAGAATGAGTTATATATCCTTTTTATGCTTAAAATGACCTATTTTGGTCATATATTAAGTCTAGGAGTGGTTTGGAAAGGTTTAGGATGTCCTTCACGAAATTAAAAAAAAAGTCAATTTTCGGGACGTTGCGACACGAACCTCGTATTTTTTTGGTACTTTTTGTTAAAAATCCACCGAAATCCCATAGAAAATATTTGGAACAAAGACTAAGTATTGGTCCACGATGGGTCCACGTCACGGACCCATCACGCACCCTCACTGGTTCGCATTTTATTACAAAAAATTATTTTTCAACTCGATTACTCTAAAATCAAGTCAAGGCCATTTTACCCACTCAATTTCTCACACTGATTGCATATCCGACCTTGAATTTGCAAAAGGAGCATGGAAAGACACATTACGCGCACATCTCCATTCTAGCGGTATTTTCATAATTTTACTGAAGTGTTACATCATCTCCCCCTTGGGATAATTCATCCTCAAATGATGAGTAAGGGTGGATATCAAGGCAGGAATAGACTCAAAACGCCTCTCAACATTCACATCTATCAATCTGTCTTTCGACTCCTCATTTCTATCGACAATCTCTACTCAGACTCAACAATAGACAATCATCAAGAAAAGACAATCAACTTAGTTAAGGGTAAGGAAATTTACATTCAACATTCTCATCATTCAGACACAAATAACGATCGACACTGATCTCATCAATCACTCAAAAAATCAAACTATCGACCCATTCGGACAATCACAAATCACTCAGAATAGAGAAATCAATTCAGATCAAGAGTAGAGATATTCTCTTAGACATTTTTAGCATCAAGCATCAATGAAATGTTGAAACTCAAGCAATTCAAATTATTTAAACACTTCGACAACCAATCCTTCGAACTCAGGAAGGAAACTATCAACTCTAATCTAGAATGAGGCCATCGATACATAAGACTCTGTGTATAATTCTCAAGTTTAGCACCTCGTCTCAATTGTGCTCCTTTTTATGACACTCTACTCTATCAACTTAAGCTTATAGCTCTTATTCTAACTCTCTACCTATCCACATTCTCTTATTCCATTCAAGCCTACTTCTGAGCCTCAAGGTGCTACCCTTAAGACGGTCATATTCATACAAAGCTAATCCTTAATACTTAGTTCTATGCTTCCACAGGGGCTTTCATTAAAAGATCATTAGTCCTCTTCACTGCTTCACTATCATGAAGTCTTCGATAGTATGTCATTAGCACTCGCATAATAACAACCATGAATTGAGCTTATCACTCTAACCACTTCAACTATACATTAGAATTTTCAAGATTACTTAGCACTTCCACCTCCACCATTCAATGAGTTCTCACTCAGAGTCACACCAACATACTCTTACCTATCTACTACTCATTAGAAGGTTTTATCTCTCTCCTCCCTCCTATCTCTATCTCTATAGGACACAAGTACAACACCAATGTCGCAATAAGGATTCGTTCACTCCTCCTCATCTACCTTCATTCTCCGTCTACTACTATCAACATCACTATTTGGACCAAGGGGAACTCATCATCTCTACATCCTACCATCAACAATGGCACAATAAACCAAAGGTTAGTGCATGTTTAAAATAGCATCATAATGAAGAACTCTCACTCTCTCTCTCATCAACAATCACTCCTTCATTTTCATCAACATTTCTATAAAGACATGGGAAGACAAGATCACTTAAAGAACTTGGAACGATGATCATTAGTACAATTCAATCGAGAAATCTTATTTGAGAATATTCGTAAGGAATTACAATTTCCCTCATCTATCAAGACTCATTCTGAGTCCACAAAACTATATGTAGTGTAAAACTCAGGTCACATCTCATTCAACATAAGGGTGGAAACACTCAAATCCACGGGGTAAGATAAAAATAAATGAATAACTTCATCGCTTTTCAGCCTCACAACTCAACATGAGTGACAATCAATAAGTGTATATGGGACCATGTCATGGGCATGACAGTCGTATAACAGATGGGAATAAAGTATCATCTTCATTGAAGTACAAGGAATGTATAAGATGGCAAAATTAATGCCTCATCCATATCAACCTATCACCATTGAACACTCAAGATCTACTTCGATCTATCACATCACCATATCATCCTTAGCTCAAGGGTCATCTCTCAAATTTTGTGAATCAATTCCCTCTACTAGGCTATAAACATATATCTCCACACGATCGAGGAATCACTATGCACAAGAATAGATGTCTTAAACTCTTCTATCATTCTGTAGTCGCATAAATAAATTAGCTACTAAGACTCTCTTCAAAGATACCACTTTCAGTTTCCTATTGTCTCTATGAAAATCTCTCTCTATATTTGCTGCTCTTAAGGGCGTATATAACCACTTCCCACAACTCTTACTATCTAACCTCTTCTTTTGTCTGCTAACACTCAACTTCTGTGCTCTCATAAACTCATTTATATGAGACATAGACTATAAGGGAAAAACTCATCATTGTCTATCCATACGTCCTAATCAACTTAATTGGTCGGGATGACAAAGAATGCTTACATCAGCCTACTCCACATTAACAACTCAAATATACTATCTAGATTCTTATAGCAGTCATAGTTTAGAGCTTCATGCATCTTTACACAATAATTGGTACACATCTCAAGTCTCTTCTTATCTATTGAGCTATCCTCGTTTCGTTCGTCTTACCTAAGGGGCACTTGTATTATGCCCATAGCATCACTTTCCTTACAATTCAGTACCACTCACCTATTCAGTCATATCTCCTTATTTGACTAAGGCTCATAACTCAATGAATCTCATGAATTGTCACTCAAAATTCATAAGCCTAATTTAGATCTATCATATTGAAGGCACTCTTTTCCCCTATTCAACAACTACACTTCACCCTCAATAGTATGAATACTACATCAACATAAACTTCCTTTTGGTTTGAGCACAATCTATCACGTTCTAACAATAACTCTTCCTCTATATCTCATTATGAAAATCATAGGATACTTATGACTCTTTCATCAAACTTATGGCAATCAACACATCACCTCATTACTTAGCTAATAGGTACATAACTCTAACTACAAGCCTTAATCAGTCATCACTCTTGTTATCTTGTCCCTTTCTTTCCATCATCATTCTTCTAACTCTGGGATGATTTAATTCTACTCAGGAATCAGCTATCACTCTTGCTATCTCATCATTTTCTTTCCATCATCATCCTTCTAACTCTCAGATGATTCAATTCTACTCAGGGTTTATAAACTTTCACATCTCACTCTTAAGTGGTAGCATTAAACTCTTTAGAGACATAATTTCTCTCTCATGGGTAACATCGAAAACAAGTTTTGAAAAGAAGGGCCCAGGTACATCTAGAGCTAACTCAAATGCACGATTCATACGAGTAATAGTACACTCTTTCTAGTCAATCAACTTAGCACACTATTCAGCTTCTCTCAAGCCTGGTGCAGTCTCTCTACCATTCTGTTTACTCTATCATGGAGGATCTCATCTGTAAGAGTTTGAACATTACTGTCTCTATCACCTCGTGGACGAGGCATAGTCGAAAGGTTTAGAGTAACACACGAATCCTCATAGATTTCTTAGGGAATAGCTCCATCGCACGATTTAGAATATGAAAAAAGTGAAACTTTTCCTAAATGTCAATGGTTCCTCATTTATAGAAGTGGGGCCTTTACAACCATAAATAAGTTCCTATAAACACAACTTCATAGACACCCTAGGACACTTGAACTCTTGCTTTGATACTAGTTTGTCACGATCTCGAATTTGTAAACGGGGCATGGGAAGAACTTCATAGACACCCTAGGACACTTGAACTCTTGCTTTGATACTAGTTTGTCACGCCCCGGGAGGGTACCCTAAACGTAACCGGCACTAAGAGACTATTGCTAGTCCCCAAGTGAACCACTTGGCCTCATCACATTCATTCGTTCATACATTCTACTGATCAGTGGAAGACATAAGGAAGTAAATGAGCATATCTCATCTAATCTCAAAATAATATTATAAATGGAAAGGTTAGTAGAAAGAAACTAGCTCAACAAGTCTTAACATCAACATTCGACTCTAGTCTATGAAGCCTCTATCACTATCAAGTGGTGCCAATGACAGACGCATGACTACCTCAATCAAAATAAAGCTAATAAGTATCTAACTCTAAAGCAAGATTGAATAAATATAATGAATCCTCCGAAGTAGGAGAGGTTCACCAATCAGCTGAATATCTCAAATCCTCAACAATGTGCCTGTTGACGATCTCCAAATCTTGTATCTACATCATGAAATGATGCAGTCCCAAAGAGGGACGTGAGTATGTGGAATGTACTGGTATGCAAGATAGCTGAATGAAATTGAAACATGTAGAATAATATAGAAACAACAATCAACATTGAGGATAGTAAAAATCAACATATCAAATGTCTATTTAAAGCAAAAATAAAGAGTAGACAAGTGACCTATCAACCAATCAACTCATCAATCGAATCAAATTCATCTCAGAAGGACTCAACTCAACTCATCTCATCTTAGATTACTCAGTTTGGAAACTTTTTGGGAGTTTCTCTTAACCGAAAACAACCACTTATGAGCTAGGGGTTATACAACAATCACGCTGACGTTGCCATAGCCGTCCCGTACTTTCCAGGTAAGGAATGAATATGATCCACAAGGAATCTGAACTCAGTCATCCTCTATTGATTTTAGGGATGTAAAATCAAGAGGGGACCATGAGATGTAATGGTTCAATCCTCTTTTACGCTAGGCTGGCGTAGGTAATGAGTGCAAGTTGGACTCACTCTTACTCATTCGGTGCTCGATACTCCTCCTAAGACTCAATGCTCATAAGACTCCTCATCACCATCTCAAGTAGCCTGATGGAGGCACTCATCATCTCAATTGGTCTCATGGAGACACTCATAATCTCAATTGGTCTCATGGAGACTCTCATCATCTCGTCAACTCAAACCCAAGGGGTCCTCTATTATTTCAGGGACTTTAACTCATCTCAATGAACTCAATTCTCATTTAAGAACTTAAGGACTCATATCATCAATTAGAAGAAGTCGTTTAGATAGAACATCAAGAACGCAATTATGAAGACTCATAGGATTATCAAGCTCAAATAAATCAACCTCATACTCATATCCCGACTTCCATCAACATACTCACGTCAAGGCTCTAGACTCCATCCCTAGGTTCATTCATGCATGCTTTCAAAAGTTATCATATAGGGTTTATACAATATCTTATGAAAAGTATTCAATTCAAGAAAAATAAGTTTATGATGGTGATCAACATATGAAAATACATGTAAGAGACACAATTTTCAAGAAAATAATCAAGAAAGTATTTCAAGAAACATATATAGGGACTCATGGACTCTAAACTCATCTATGACCATCTATGGGGCACATGGGAAAACAATCTCATACTTTCGTTTATCCTTACATACCTGGAACGAAGGCGATCAATTTGACACGAATCCGTTTGGAAATCTTCAATTCCTCGCTCTTCTCTCTTCTCTCTTCTCTTTTAGCCCTAAGTCTTTTTTTTAGAGAATTAGAATGGCGTAAGAATGAGTTATATACCCTTTTTACGCTTAAAACGACCAATTTTGATCATATATTAAGTCTAGAAGGGGTTTGAAAAAGTCTAGGATGTCCCTCACAAAATTCAAAAAAAGTCAATTTTCGGGACGCGGGGTCCGTGACGCGGACTGCGTATTTTTTGGGTACTTTTCGTCTAAAATCCTCCGAAGTCCCATAGAAAATGTTTGGAACAAAAACTAAGTATTAGTGCATGATGGGTCTGTGTCGCAGACCTATCGCGCACCCTCACTGGTTCAGATTTTATCACAAAAAATTATAATTCGACTCGATTGCTCTAAATTCAGATCGAGGTCATTTTCCCACTCAATTTCTCACGCTGATTGCATATTCGATCTCGAATTTGTAAACGGGGCATGGGAAGACGCGTTACGTGTATGTCTTGGTTCTAGAGGTATTTTGATAATTTTACCGGGTGTTACATTTGTCATACTATATCACAACCGCATATATTTAGTTTTGCCATTGTAAAATTATTTTTCACAAAAATTATTATTGCTTGACAACCATATATGGATTTTGAAATCCACTTACTATCATATATTCGATTTATAAGGTACTATATTTGTTATACCTCTCATATGTCATAAATGATGTCTTTTCAAAATGTAAACAGCAACACCATTTTCAACCAGGTGTAAAGCTTGTCATCATTTTCTCTCTTTGAAATTATCATTCCCAAAATTATTTTCAACAATACTAGTATAATATTTCGTTTCATATTAAGTGAATTATTGGGTCATTTCATACATATTAAGAAAAAGAAATAAAGACAAAATTTAATCATGTTTTTTCATTTTTGCCCTTTTCAAACTCCATACATTCATTTAATGCATCATTTATTTCTCATACAAAACTCAACATTAAAAACTTAATTAATAAAGGGTAAAATTGAAAAAAAAAAATTCTAACACATCCCTTGAAAAGTGAATAATCCACTTATTTTGAAACATAAAAAAATCCCCAACAATTAACTTAATATGAAATAAAGGGAGTAAATATAATCACTTATGAAATAATATTTTCAACACACTCAAATTATTAAATTGTTGCATGCAATCACATCACAATAAATTATCACATATATGTATTAACATTAAATTAGAATACAATAAAGAATTTAGATCCCATTTTTCTTTTGTAAGGATCATGTATAATAACCACAAGACACCCCTACACTTGCTAAATATTCCTACGCTTTCAAATATTTTTAAATGGGGGAATAGTTCTTTCACAATTTATAAACCTTTTCAAATCAATATGTAACATACAAATTTATATTTAAAAATATATATTACAATATAATTTATCAGCAAACATATCAATCACATATCTAGAAATATCTATAAATGTTACGCAAAATATTTGTAACTTCTAATTTTTTCAAAAGATGTAACCTCTACAATCACAATCAAGACTATTTAAGAAATATAACCTCTAAATTATAATAAAGACCACAATCAAGACAATTCAAGTGACAATATTATCTCTTACACTCTCAAACATTAGAAATATTTTCCATAAAATTAAATAAACAATATTTTTTAATAAGCTGATCTTTAGAAAAAAATTCCAACATAAAAATATACCAAAATCACATAAATAAAATATGAAAATAATAAACTTGAATACATAAGTTTGTAAGATTTGAAATTCATTTTATTAAACTGAATAGATTATAAGTCTTAACACATAAACAATTCTCTTGTAAGCACTATCATTTTCATTTTGAAAATTATTAATCACAAATAAGTTATACTTGAAATACTCATCACCAATAACAACATTTGTTAACTCACTATCAAACTTAAATAAAATATTCATTCAATTTTTTTTCCACAAATTTCACAAGAATTAGCTTGCGCTAAATTTATATCATGTACCACCTCATATTATGCCAATATGTATGAAAATTTAAGAAGAATCTTTCATTCTAAGAACTTGAATATATAGTTCTAGAATCAACAACATATATAAATTATTCTTCTTCTCCTATTTGGATGTAGAACACAAAAAAATATTGATTCACAAAATATGTTCAATAACATCAAAGTCGAACACCCAATTTTTCACTTCTACATATTAGCCACAAGATTCACTTGAGAAACCACAATAATTTATATCATTCACTAACATAAATTTAATTTTATTTTTAAGCGGGGATTGTCATTTCTCCGAATCTTCTTCTCTATTGAGATATGAGTTTTTGATTTACTACACAAAACATTTCAGTTATTTCCTTCAAAAATTTAGATCTTCCCGAATCTATTTTTTAATTATATATATATTTTCATTAAAAAACATAGCATGCCTACATACCTTTTAATTGTACTTTTTTCCATGCCACTCACACATTGGATGTATGTCATGAACATCCCTCATGCCACATAGGATCATTTCATGTTCATTGCATAAAATCAACTCTATATTGTTCAGGCCTTCACTAAGTTGTCCATTGAATATTCTTTTTCTCCACTAGTCAAACCCAAAATGACTATTCCACAAAACCGCCACATATCAATACGCCATCTCACTTAACCTCAAAATTTTAAATTTTAGCAAACTTATAGTGTCCAAAAATTTAGTTGTACATAATTTTCAGTGGCCAACGAAATGGGAATGATTTTTCGTAAGAATAAAATTAAAAAAATATCCTTAAGATTGTTGTAAATTTTACGGAAAATACTTATTCTTCACGTCCACGAACATCATCATAAACAGGAGCACTTCATCACGAACATCATTACGAACACTTGTAGGAAATTCACATAGCTTGAGACATGTCAAAAAACATTATTCTTAAGAATATTTCACCCGATATAGGTGTATCCCTCAGGATTCAACAAACTCTTCTAGTATCAAAGTATCAAATTAGGAGTCAGAATCTAACAAAGAATAAAGTAGAACAACTCAGCACCACCAATACGTATATATTAATGTAGGAGGAGAAATTTAATATAATATATTATTTCATACTTTTTCTTCTCAAGAAGATAATCACTATATTAATAAAAATATTTTACCTTTCAAGAATAAATGTCTACAATTAAGAAAGAGAATTATGATACATTTATATGGTCAAGATAATATTTAGAAGGCATTAATATTATCCCATTAATCATTTATTTAAGACTAATACATAATATATAAAATAATAAAAAAATAATATTAGATAAAAAAATATTTTTGAGATAGTAAAATAATTTTTTCCAACCGTTCATACGCCTATATCAGTATAAGGACACTATAAGTGAAAGGGTGAAAAGTGAAAGCATGCAATAATTGTTTAACACATTTATTTTTTTAATCCTAGAGAACTTTTTTTTTTTGGTTTTTGAAAAAATGAAATGGATACATGGAGGGTTAGGTGAAAGAAGGGGTGAATTGCCAAAACCTGTCTAGTACGTGTCTCCATGACCACAATTTTCTATATTTTTAGTATTAATTTTTCTCAAAGACTTCCCAAATATTATTTTTATAACTCATACATATTTTAAATTTGAAATCCCAATATTTGAATTTTTTTTTACTTTTTTTAATTAAACTGATCAAATAAAAATTAGATAAATAAATTAAAAAAATAGTAGGTATCAATATAATATAATATTATGAAGGAGAATAATATTATTCAAATTTATTAAAGTTGGTAATTTTATTTTTTATTTATATGAAAAAGAAATTTAACTTTAAAAATTATCTATATTTATTAAAATTGAATAATTTAAATAATGAATAAAATAATTATAATTATGATTATATTGATGTTTCTTATATGACAGGAGAAAAATGAAAAGAGAAGAAAAGCAAAATATATATATAAGAAGTTAACTAATAAAAAGAAAAAAAATTTTCAAAAAAGTTTTCTTGCGCCTTACCTTAAGATGTGACACCCTACTTTTTGGTTGACGGCTGTTACGTGAAAGAGGGTAAGGCAGAGGGAGGCCTACACCTTTACCCTTTCGGTTTTAAAAATAAATAAATTACCTTTTTAGCTAATTGCCTTTTTGGCTTTGGTCTCTCTCTTTATTAGATAAAGAATTGATTATAAATGGATTAATTATAATTATTTTAACACATTTATTTTTTTAATTCTAGAGAACTTTTTCTTAAAGAATATGAAATGGATACGTGGAGAGTTAAGGTGAAAGAAGAGCTGAATTGTCAACACATGTTTAATACGTGTCTTACATGACCAAAATTTCCTATATTTTTAGTATTGATGTTTCTCAAAGACTTCCCAAAAATTATTTTTATATCGCGTACATATTTTCAATTTTTGAATGTTTTTTACTTTTTAATTAAATTGGTCAAATAAAAATTAGAAATATAAATTAAAATATAGTAAGTATTAATATAATAATATTATAAAGTAGAATAATGTTATCTAAATTTATTAAAGTTCGTAATTTTATTTTTTTATTTATATGAAAAATAAATTTAACTTTAAAATTATCTATATTTGTTAAAATTAAATAATTTAAATAAAAAATAAAATAATTATAGTTATAATTATAATTATAATAATTGATGTTTCTTTATATGATAGAAGAAAAATTAAAAGAGAAGAAAAGCCAAATATTAAAAAAAATAATAAAGTAAAAAATATATATACATAAGAAGTTAACTAATAAAAAGAAAAAAAAAAGTTTTCTTGCGCCTTACCTTAAGATGGTGACACCCCACTTTTTCATTGACGTCCGTTAAGTGAAAGAGGGTAAGGCACAAGGAGGTCTACGTCTTTACCATTTTAGTGTAAAAATATAAATTACCTTCTTAGAATTTTTTCAATTAATTTATTACTCTTTTGGCTTCGACCACTTATATATAGAGAGAGATGTGTCAAATTATGTAATACACCATTTTAAAAAATAATGTTAATATTTTAGTAGATAAAGAATTGGTTACAAATGGATTAATAAAGTATATGTTTCTATGATAATGAATATCAATTTTCTTACCATTACTAATTGTGTGCATATTAAAAGTTGTCGAATCAATATATGAAAACATTTTATATCTATCTATTTATAATATCAAGGTAGATATTGATAAGGTGATATGGCATCTCTCTATGGTGTCCAGTTATATTATTTTTTTTCTTCTTTTTTGAATTTTTTTAATTTAAAAAATAATTGTAATATGTAAAAATAAAAAAGTGATTCTTAAATCTCTTAATTACACGTCTTAAATATACCTTTTCTTCCTTCTCTTTAACTCTACCTCACTGATTAGTATTTTATCATTGGAGTTCCTATTTTTAATATAATATAAATAATATAAAAATATTAAATATAAAAAAATACTAATTAATTATTTTTCTATTAGAAGTAATAATAATTTAACATTCAAGTCACGTGGGGGGAAGGGAGGGGCGTGTTCAAATTCTATTGAACTTCCAACACACTTAGGGATTGCAAATCTCACATGAGTATTTTAAGAATACAAGAATGGAAAACACAGAAAATTTATACTTTAAAAATGCAAGGAAACCCATTTATTTATAGCCAACAAAGAATAATATAGACAAATATTTATTGTGCCTTATTAAAAAAAATTCTTCAAAAAAAATTATAATTTTTCGAAAAGGACACGACTTATAGGAAAAGTCATATAACACTTTAGATAAATCACATCTCTGCGAGAAAGTCAACATGAAAAGGTGTCTACTTTTAATCTAATATAAATAACATGATGTGATGTGAATCAAATTTGGTGTTATATGATATGAATTAAATTGGGTGTTTTAAGAATTTATTCCAGAGAGATTCAAAGGAAAGGATATAAATGTTACCGGACAACATTGGTCGGAGAAAGTGCCCGAGATATAGTCTTGGGTTTCGTATCATTAGCCAACTTGTTGCATGGATTTAATTGGCAATTGCCACATGGCATAAATCCACAAAACATTAGCATGGACGAGATTTAAACATTAGCATGGACGAGATTTATGGGCTTACTACACACCCCAAACATGCTCTCCATTTGATCATGGTGCCTCGACTTCCTCACCATCTTTACAAATAATGTACCAACGTCCAACCAATAATGTTCCTGAAATTCTAGGCTTTGTACAAGCATTAGCCAAAAGCTATTTATGTTGAGTTTTTGCATTTTGTATCTCATCCTTTTTATTTGCCTCTATTCTTTTTATTATCTATTATTCTCTTTACTTTCATACAAAAATATAACAAAGTTGCTTTGTTATGAATCGACAAACAAGGAAAGTAAAATTACGAACCGTGGTACAAATACTAAAGAAAAAATAGCATGAGATGCGGAACAACATTTATATATAGGTCTGGGCATTGAATTAGAGCATAATTTGAGCTTTTTACAGTACAAATGAGTCCGAGCCTAGTCCAATCAAAACAAGATTAACCGAATTTCTTATGGTCCAAAGTAGGCTCTTCAATATTTAATTATGTATAGTGTTACGTTGATCATTAGAATATTAAATAATGATAATTTTATTTGAAAGACATAAGCATTTCTAGTTTAAATTAGTGTGAATCAATTCAACTCGATCCAATCTTACTCGATCCAAAAATAATCTGATTTTTTAAAGAAAGGAGACACAATTATATTATAACTATTCAATATTATTCATAAAAGGAGAGGCAACAATTAAAACCTTTTTGAAAAAGGAGATGGAAGAGTTATATAGTAACTATTCAACCTCTCCTAATGGCTAATAAAAAGGGAAGTCTTCTGCTTTTGAGGAAACGGTATGAGAGAACCAAGAAAAAAATTAGAAAAAGAAATCCATCCTTATTTTCACAAGTCAATCAACACAATAAGAAAACATTTAGTTTGTAATAATCTTGAGAGACGAAATCGACCTTTGGGGCTATTTCGAGTTGATAGCAAATTCAATACATTCTTCTGCAGGTTTAAGATGCGTATATCGTTGTCTTTTCTCTGAATTTTCCTACAATAATATCAAAGCATGGTTGATTGATCCCATCATTCAATATCTCCATGCAAATTATCTTGGAATCACTATATTATAAGTTTAAGTTAAAACTTTTTTGTTGGCTAATTTTTGACAAGAGAAAACAATTTCTATTTTATTGTGTTTTGGCAATTATTTGTTTAGAATTTTCGTCTAAAACTTATATAATCATGATCTACACATTTTGAGCTTTTCAAAAATATATTATATGTGAAAAACAGACTAAAAATGAGGGAGATATGATTTTTTGAAGTCTGACAGTATTTTACTATTTTTCTGAAAAGAACTGCTTCTGCTTTTTGCGTTTTGGAAATTGATTGTTAAAAATTTTGATTTGAGAATTATATAATCCTGATCTACTCATTTTGAAATTTTTAAAAATATATTATATATGAAAAACAGATTATGAGTTTAGTCTAGAACGACATTTCTTTTGACTCCTGAGACTTCTAGACTCCTTTCGAGCCCCTCGATGGCTTTTGGTTAAAAATGACTTTAAAAATGGGATCATATTCAGTCATAACAACATCGTAAAGAAATTTTGACAGAGCCATTGAGTTCGAAATGTCAAAATTGGTAGAGCAGCATAGTTAGTTTGCCTGCACGGGGTTTTGGATAAATCTCGAGAACCCCGTTAGAGATATTGAAACTTGGAAAATATCAACTTTCAGCTGATATTTGGTGCAGGCCCCATTATCCTTATTGATCGCAAGACCCTTGACTGCCTTCATAAAGGGTCAACCATTTGTGTTTCGTGACCACACCAGGCCTGATGTGTTCGCGAAGGTCACCATGTTAGACCTCCATGATCCTGGGCCTCGTGCCTCGTTCACGATGATGGGGTTTCTTAGACCTCCGCGATCATAGGCCTTGCATCGCGTTCACGATGTAGAGGTTTGCTAGACCTCTGCGATCAGGGGGCCTAGGCCCTACGAGCGCGAAAGTCACATCAGTGACCTATATATTTCCCTTTAAAGATGTGATCAACTCATTTTGGTTTCTTCAAGAAGTGATTTCTCAGCCGTCTCAAGTCCAAATTGAGTGGTTCAAAGGCCTATTTTATGGGGTTTTTCATAGAGTATATGTTGGTGATCTCAGAGACTGATTTAAAACTTCTGTTTAAGGTTAATTCCTGGCTTTAGATGTTGCCATGGATGTGTTGTTGGGTAAATTTTTGGAATATTTTCAAGACTCAATGTCTTAAGAAATTTAGGTATGATTTTGGATATTCTTGGAGCTATTTAGGTGGTTTACGGGGAGAGTGTTATGGTATATGCGAAAAGTGCATTAGAGGCTTCATTTCTAATAAATTATTGTTTTGGCTGTTGCCTCATTCCTAGTTCTTTAGAAAATTCAATTTTCGTTGCATGTTATAATTATGGTAATTTCGAGCTTTGAATTGTGTCCTAAAACAAG
>DF359734.1:33183-69385 GCA_000787875.1 Solanum virginianum
TTGAATTGTGTCCTATTTTGGGCCATGAGCTCGGGGAATTGTTTAAAACCTACTTTTGGGGTTAATTTTAAAATTTTGGATGCGGGTCCCACCTTCTCCATTTCTAATCTCAAAGTTGGTCTATTCCCATTTCTTGCAAAATTTAGTGTCCAAATAACTGTAATGACACTGAGGTTTTGTCTTTTATAGTGTGGTAGCCATTAGAGATTGTTCAGAAAGGAAAAGCTCTGACGGAGTAGTTTGGAGCATGTGCGATCAACCTACAGGTAGGATACGACTTTCCTTTCTTTAGATTGAGCTAGAATGTATAAAATCATACTGAAATAAATGAAATTTAGGTTGGGATAGCTTACTTGTATATCTTAAAAGTTAGAATCTGTCTTAGCCCTATTCAGTGTAAATTTGGATAAGTAAAGGCATATGACTTCTTTCGTTAATTGTTAGTACTTAAAAGTATTATCTAATTTATGTATATGTCATTATGGAGCATGTTGGCCTTAGTGTAGGATGATGAAAACCTATTTTAGATGGCCTCATCATTCCGTCCGGCCTAGATCCTTATAGAATGGCACAAAAAATTAGAGTTTGGTAATTGGGCCTTAGTTAGGCAGTAATATTGCTCTTATGAATACCTTTATACTTAATTTCCCTCATTTCATGCCTTTGAGAAGCGTTGGTGATACTAGACTTTGTGTTTGGCTTGTTTTCGATTTCAGTGGAAGCTCAAGTGATTGCATCGGTTCATTGCATTATGGAAGGTGATCGTTGGCAATCATTAAAGGTCAGTTTGTAATGGGAGTATTCGACACCTATGATGAAGTTGTATAAGAGTATATGGGTACCAAGGCCGACCTTGACCATATTAGACTATGGCAAGACTCCAGGTACTAGGCTCGACTTCAATATTTTTAAGAATCAGATGAGTATCCGGGAAGCAAGCCCAACCTTGACCATCTTAGACTATGGCAAACATCTAGGTACCAGGCTCAGCCTCAATTCCATTAAGAATTCGAATGAGTATCTTTGTACCAAGCTGCCTCGATTCCGTTGAATTAGGCTGAGCATCTAGGTCCCAATCCTATCCTCAATCCCTACATTACTTTTGGCTATTTGGTTTCAAGGATTCTTAGGTTTCGAATTGTATATTAATCTTCAGTTCTTAGAGTTACAAATGTCTTACTTCATAGAAATAGTACTTATAGCTATTTTTTGTACGCGGTAGGCTTTTGGGGGTCCGTTTAGGTTTTGTTTTAAATTATGCACGAGTGTCTCGACTAGGCTTATAGGAGCCTGATTACGTGTAGCTAGGTTAGCATTCTTAGCTAGTTTCTTGCTGTTCATACTATTGTTTATCTATTTTACCATAGATGTTATGTTTTGACTTTGGTGTAGATTTATTTCCCTATTTTTCATATTGTTTTTATCTTTCTTGCTTAGTTGTCCTATGATGCTTATCGAGTACCTGTTATTGTGGTACTCATGCTACATTCTGCATCTATTTTCGTGATGTAGGTCTGAGTACTAGTCGTCACCACTGAGTTATTGAGTTGTTGTAGTCAGTTCTGGAGATAAGGGTGATCACCTGCCAATTTGGGGTCATTTCTATCTCCTTCAACTTGGATGGCCCATTTTTTGCCTTTTCGAGACTGTAAGGCCTCGAAAGTTTGAAAGTACAAAAGACAAGAAATACTGAAGGTAGAAAATTTATAGGTCAATGTATGAGCCTTATTTATAGCTCATGGTTCAAACCACAGGTCATAACCAATGGTCATGTATTGGGGCAGATGGGGTGAAAATTTGGCTAAGTATGGGGACAATCTACGTGGGGTGTTTATGGTCTGTAAAGAAACTATGGACCATAAAGGGGTGTTCACGGATTGGGGTCTATGTTGATCAAAATTTGGGTTTCAGAATCTTGAACTATGGACAAACATGACGAGTCGTAGTCTATTTTACGAGCCATAAGATAGTCTCATAGATTGGATCCTGAGTTGAATTTTTTTAGAAGTGTGGACAACTTTTATGAGTATGTTCTACAACCCATTGATCATTTTACGAATCATAAAGGGGGTCGTAGATTAAGGTTCAGTGGCTATTTCAGAGGTCCAAAAATATAACCAGGATGAAACCCCCTTTCCACAATCCATAAACCATTTTATGAACCGTAAATAGTCATCGTGGTTTGGGTCTCGACAATTATGATGAAGAGTATTTTCGACCTTTCACCACACCTTGAGTTTAATACTATGTTATTTCGAGTCTTAATTCTACTCATATCAGTTCCCAACTCTAACTCACACTCTCATTCACTCCTCACTCCAAATCTTAAATTTCTCTAAGGCAAGAATCCTCTCCAAGGCAAGAAGAAAACTAAGTGTTTCCAAGTTTCCTACTTCAAGTTTCAAGTCCTTTTTTAGGATTCTGAATCAGGCATCTGGGTTTTGATTTATGGAGTCCTTCCATCCACGAAGTCCAAACAATTTCCTATCTTACCTCATCTTCAAGTTATGGAATTTCATAGATTTCATAAGTTCTCTTTAAATGATGAAATTTATGATGTATTCTCAATTACATGATTTATATTAATCAGATATTATATTATGCCTATGATGGGTTGATTTATAAGATGATTTTCATGTTGCCCTATCTATGGTTTTCAATAATTATGGCGAGTTGTTTTGACAATGGTTGAATGATCAAGTTTCACTTTTTGGTGCATAACACTCTTAAATTTCATGATTCAAAGTCTAGATGTATTGACCCACCAAATTTTAAGTTGAGTTCTTTATTAAAGAATGATATGAATGATAAGGGCTTTTTAATTGATGTTCATGAAAGTGTATAAAGTATTTTATGATGCCCTTATGATGTTTTAAAGATGGTGAAAGGACAATTCTCACGAAAGATAGACCCTCCCTGTAAAAGAAAAATTCTCACTTAATGGAATTCCTAAGTGAATGAGCTATTCCTATGATGAAGATGTTTATGTTTTAAAGCTTATGAATGCATAATTATGATAGTATTTTAAAGTATTTCATGGGGTTTAACTTATCACTGAGTAAGGTATAGAGGTGGGGTTTGGTAAGGGAACCTTAGAAACAACATCTTGTCTCATTAACTATGTGCCACCATAGGATCCCTTGTAAGCTAAGGCTAGTGAATCCACAATAGAAAAGTTAAAGTTAAAGATGTGCATGCATAAGTTAACGGAGTTCTACCTGAAAAGTAGTCTCCCTTGCCAACATAGGGGTTATGTTGGATATCATGTAGTAGCTCGCATGATCTTAAATGTCGATTATGGTCTTCTCTAACATAGTTACGTATATGATGAGTTATGCTTATTATGTTACCTCAAAGGATATTTTAATCGATGCATTGAACATTCACCATATTGAGTTTTATTCCTTACTATAATTATACCTATTGCCTATCATGTTACTATGATTCTCTTATTGTATTTACACACCACATACTTAGTACATTCAAAGTACTAATGCATATTTTGCCAATATGATATCACCATGCAAGGACCATCCTTCCTCCTCCTCTGGCATTTGGCTAGACTCTTGGAGGTTGAACGCTAGTGATTTGGTGAGTCCTCTGGTTTGGGGACTACACCTCTTTCTTTCATGCTTGATGTACTAAGACATTTATTTTCTTTAGTTGTATTCTCCTTTGCTACATTTTACTTGAGGGTAAGCTTTGAAAATGTCTTAACCCTCGCCAAGTCTTTATTAAATGGTATGTTTGGACAAAGTGAATGAAGTTTTATGTTGATTTCTTTTCTGTAATTTTATGTTGAATGTCCCTTAGTCTCATTTCCCCATTATATTCTGCTTCATTTATGTTCAAATACCTATCAATGCTTAGTGAATGCTAAGGGTCTTGGGTGAGGTGACTTCGTGTTCCTCATTCGCCATGTTGTGACAAGGCCCTAGGCTCAAGTCATGATAGAGACTAGCCAATTGATGTATATATTTTTGGTCCACTTTTGGTACTTGTGCTGATCTTTATCTTGTAGTAGCTCTATACTTGTGACTTTCAGGTTCTGTGAGGGATATTTTTTTTTATGTTTGTGTCTATATATATAGTAGTATTAAGTACCGATTTGGGTGAGTCTTGGGTGAGAGTTCGAATAGAGGTAACTCAAATTCCATAAACTATGTAGCTAGCATAGGATCCTCTCTTGTCCCAAAAAATGACTTTTACTATTGAATCTAAAAAGGTTGAGCATCCTTTGTTGTGGCAAGTATTGGAAGGCTAGGGCAACAGTAGTGAGTTTGTTGCACCATCACTATTCATAGATGATGGGTGTCGGTTAGAGAAACTCCCAATGAGTAATTACATTATTTTACTGAGTTGTATATTTTTATTGATGATTGATGAAAAGTATTCTTCATACTATTTTAAACTTGTATGGCATATTGATGTTGAGTTAAGCTTATTCTTTCTTAAGTATCTTCGATGACATTATTCTACTCAGCCTTCTTACATACTGTATATTACTGATGCAAATCGATGCTACATCTTTTCATGATATAGATAAAGGTGCTAGGGTTTCACAACAGATGATTCATTGAAGATTCTGAGCATTTTCAGAGTCTTGGTGAGACCTCCTAATATTCGATGGATTACCTCTTATTTTCAGTTATTTCTTTTTCATAGTTTTGAGGTAGCCTTGAACTTGTCTTGGGACCTTCTTGATAGTTGATAGAGCCTTCATAGAATGAGTGAGATGATATACTTTGAGTCTATTTGAAATCTATCTTTATTAATATAGAGCTACTAATTTAGGAATGTTTGAGTTACTTATTCTCGATTGTGATATAAAAAGGCCACATAACTATTTCTTTAATTTTATTAAGTCTTTCATATAATTGACCGAATGATAAGATCAAGTGGTTCTCTTGGGGATCGACAGTGGTTTTTGAGTTACTGATCATGTCTATGATACCCTCTCATAAGAACTTGTTATCAGAGGAAAAGGTTCAAAAGTCCTAGGGTGTCTATGAGTGTCTATGAAATCATATCTAGTAGAGTCTTGATTATAAGTATGTTGGGCACCACACTTATAATCAGGAGGCTATAGGACATTAAGAAATTATTTCACTTTCTTGATTTATGAGTTCGTGTGATAGAGTTGGCTCTAATACTTTCTTTCTAAATCCTGTGTTACGCGTTAGTAGACAATTCCTCCAGAGCACTCCGCCAGCTAGAGAAGTGCTGCCAACATTAAAGTCCCAAAACCAGAGGCACCTACTGGATCAAGGACTAGAGGATGGCTTGAGACCACCCTAACTTTAGAATATGAATTTCGGGGAGCCATAGCTGTGCTCACCCATCTCGTAGTTTCTCAGGCAAGGCATCAAAACATCCCTGCTCAAAACACTAACAATAAAGAGGTGTCAACTTCTATGAAGATCAAAGACATCTTAAGAATAAACCCATCAATCCTCATAAGGTCTAAGGTTGATGAGGATCTACAAAACTTTAAATATGATATGTGGAAGGTCTAAAAGGCAATGCAAGCAACGAACATTGAGAAAGTGGAGCTTGCTTCCTACCAACTCAAAGATGTGGATTATATTTAGTATAACCAATGGGAAAAAAGTTGTAATGAGGATGCTGAACTAGCTCCAAAGGGTCAACAGAATTATAAAGCTCAAGGTTCACAGATAGGAGTATGTTCCAAGGATCAAAAGGAAAACACTCATGTTGTAAGCGTGGTAGACTCCATCTAAGTAAATGTTGCAATAGAACTAATGGTTGCTACAATTATGGTCAGATAGGCCATTTCCTAAAGTGTTATCTTATGTGGAGATAGAATGAAGAGGGTAATAAGGCTCCACCTTCTTTAACAACACCACAAGGTGTATATAATCAAAGTGGTGCTAGTATTGGAAAAGCCAGGGGCACAAATCGTTTGTATGTTATGGGTACTCGATAGGACCAAAAGAATTTATGAATACTATGCTCTGAGTCTTTTCTATTGATGTTTATACCTTACTTGATCCAGGTATGATGTTGTTTTTTGTGCCTTAGGAGTGACATGGCGAATGAGGATCCGAGAGTCCCTAAATAAGCCTCGTAGTATCTATTAACACATCATTGTTTAGGAAGCGTATATAGATAGTAAACACATAATCCTAAGAGACAAAAAAATAGGACTCACACTATGGGAGTGCCATATGGGATAGAGAGAGACATGAATTCACATAGCTCGTAGCACATAAGACTAAGGGGCAGGAAAAATAGGACTCACTCTATGAGGGCATTATGAGATTTAGGATCTTTCATATCATAACGTAAATCCATAACATGATCTCGTAATCAAATCATAATGACATAACCATACCCATAACATGATCCTCCAAATACAACACTTAGCACATAAATGTTAAGAGGTCTACAAGATGTCCAATAATGCCTCTAATAATAAGATAGGATGGGGACCAAGACATACCCTGGACTCACCCTTAAAGTAAATAAAATAAATAATAACACCATAGGTAGAGGAATGGTGGTTTGTCCTTGGAAGATAGGACTCACCACACAAGCAACACTTGAGATCAAAGCAAGACGTCATACAGTGGATGATCATACTCCTTGGCCCTTATATGGTTAGATAATGTAGGCAAAAGTATGCGTTAGTACATTTGAACCATGTTCCATTCATCATCCAATGGTGGATGAAGGTAATCTTTGATTCCTACATGGTTAGATCATGTAGCCAAAAGTATGCATTAGTATATTTGAATGTACTAAGTATGCGGGCATGCAATGCATATGACTTATCAAACCTGCATTCAATTTTAGATGACAAGGGCACAATATATAGAAAGAATCATATAACAAGAGAATAGTATATCAATATGCCATGATGTGCATGATGAATGAATGCGAAAAACACTTCTAATCATACTCAAACAGTACCTCCCACTTTGAGTATAAAACAATCGTTGTCAAATATAAAACCTAAATATAGGTTAGGATCGAATCCCAAGGGAATACGGGGTTATGCCACCTTGATTCACCAACAATTAATTCAAGCATTAAATAACTCTATTCTTAAGAAAGGGGGGTTTGTAATAGTTGGTAATAAATAAAACTATACTAATAAAATGTAGAGACAATCAAATTGGAGAGCAATTTGGGAAATTGTGTTTCCCATGATTCACTAGCTCAAACACCCTAGATAGCACAACCTAAGTTAGGACACTGCATGCAGGACGGTAACTTAAGTTCTTCCAACCCTTGGGCAAAGGCGAAGGTCGAATTTCACTATGGCACTTGACCGACTACCATAGTGTGCCAAACTAACTATTACCTATTGTCCTAATCAACCTCTCTTTGGCAGGGTTTGGTTGATTAGACGAAAACACATCAATCGAATTTTGTCACCCATTTCCTTTTCCTATTCATCACTACCTTGATCGGGATCATAAAAGACCCAACTCAAGAAGTGCAAATAATTCGGGTTATTAAGCTAGCTACTCATGGTTCCCACAACCTCAAGTTGTGGGTTTAACCACTCATGGCTTGGGCACACAAATAAACAATAAAATAAGAAGACATGGAAGATTTCTTACCCAAGCAAATTGAAGAACAATAAAACCCTTTTTGAAATTAAAATCACAAGCTTGAATGATAAGATTAATCCACAAGTGAATCTAGATTCCCAAATTTGAGTCTCAAAGTAAAACCCTAAAAATTCTCTCCCAAAACCTCTCTACAAACTTCTATGATATCAATAATATTCAAAACTAATGAAAAGCTGCTCCTCAAACCCTAATATATACTATTTATACTATTTACAAAAAGGTCCTTAAAAAATAATTAGAAAATCTGGTCTACGGCTCATAGCTACGACTCGTACCTATGAGTCATAGTCGAGATTTCGTAGTCAGCACTTGGCATTTTGGACTTCACTGCTACGATCTACCTCTACGAGTTATAGTCTGGTTTACAACTCGTAGTGCCTTCTCATAGTCCACTCTTACATTTCTTGGTACAATTTTAATCAACGATGTTAATTGCTACGAGGCCCACTTCTACGAGTCGTAGAAAGGAGTACGACTCATACTGTGAGCTCGTATGACTGAACTTAAAATTCTCAGATTTTAGTTTTGAACACTATTAATTGCTATGAACAACTTCTACGACTCGTAGCTTGGGTTACGACTCGTAGTGAGGTCCGTAGTTCTTCAAAATCAATAAAACTGCAACTTTTTCCAAAATTAAGCCAACCTGTATTTTCTGCAAAAATAAACACAAAACATATAAAAATCATAAGAAGTCACATTGAGAACACATAAAATCCCATGTTTTAGGCATCAAATGTGCTGTATTTTGGCAGCACATCAAGATAAAAAAATATAAAAATCATAAAAAGTCGCATTGAGAACACACAAAATCCCATGCTTTAGGCACTAAATTTGCTCAACACCCTCAACTTAGAATTGTTGCTTGTCCTCAAGCGACGACTCAATCTAGATAGATAATAAAGCAATACATAGCAGTCAACCCACTGGTATATACCATACTCAAATTCAGCTCAGATACACGTAATAGCTTTTTAAAAACATAATCATGTAGCTACTAAGCAAACCACAACATATTGATACAGTTGACAATCCAAGTATGACAAGTTAAGGGGTATCAACAATCTACATTCACTGAAAAAGTCAAATGCTAACCATGTAATGCAAATGCCCTCAAAGGAAAGAAGTCCCTTTTAAACACTCAATATGATTTAAAAAGTTTCTCATGGGACTGTGCAAGTATACTCACTCTCACAAATGAGATTCATGCATGATGACTAATACCATAGGCTTGCCCATATACTCACAACTCGGACTATTGACCAACTGGACTAGGATCACTTTAGGACTTTATAGGCTTGTAACATAGGCTCATGGGGCTTTGGCATGACATTTTGGACAATCAGTGACTAAGGGCCAACCTTGAACCACGCTTTTCAACACTTTCACCTTAACAAATCAACCATTCTCACTTTGTTCTCCCTTATTCTTCGTTTTCAAGCTTTTCTAGATATTTCCTCTTCATTTTTCAGTTTGTGCCTTATTTTCAAACTCATTTTGCTTTTTCGCTCATTCTAAGACATCTTTTTCTCTTACTTGGTGTATGACTTTCTATTCTTTCTTTTATTCCCAACTCACCACCTCATTTTTGCTATCATACCACAACATAGGGCACCCTCAACTTAGGCTTTTAGCCTTAGGTGAAGTACATAATATTCAATCCCCAAACTAGGGCCACTTTTGGTAGCCACCTCAACTGAGGCTTTTTGCCTCAATCAAGGTTCAAAATATTCAAGGATACACCAGGGCCAATATCATGGTATTTCACTAGATAAGGTTAGGCTAGCTAGGTATGAAGAAAGAAAAGGGTACATGTAAGGCTCAAACATTTGGAACAAGGGATAAATTCTTTCATTTGGTTGGTCATTTAGGTAAAAATGGTCTAAATCAAAGAACAAGGGCCTAAGACCCCTTCCTAATCTATACAATCTCCGGTCTCAAAGTAACAAGGCAAGTTTTGAATCAGTACACAATGCATAAATACAACAAAATAAGCTCACATGCACATGACATTGCATACATAGCTGTTGACACCCAATTTTGACTCTCCGCATTTAATTAGCTAAGCATCCTTGAAAAAAAGAGAATCTTTTCTTTTAAAAAATAAAATAAAATAAGATATTTTACGGAATATTTTTACTATCACTACTATTGTTATTATTATAATTATTGTTATTACTATTTTTATTATTACTATTATTTTAATAAATTTCTCATTTTTTTATTCGACAAATGATTTTATGGATATTATTTTCTTACAAAGATAAACATTTTTTTATATATAAACAAACTATTATTTTAATAAATTTCTCATTTTGTTATTCGACAAATCATGTTATGGATATCATTTTCATACAAAGATATACATTTTTTTAAAACAAAAATAAAATAAATATTTACTACTTGTTTTAACATTTTTTTAAGAAAAAAGAAATTTATGAAAGACAAATATGTTTAAGTGTTAAATCAATTCTTGGTTAAATACAATTCCTCATTGTTACGAGTAACATTTTCATATAAAGAAGCTTAACTAATTAATTTTTCCATACTAATTTTATTTTTAGAATGATTGATTTTTGTGAATAACTTAATCGTACAAAATAATCATTTATTTTTACTCTTTTTTTTTTTTTTGATTTTGGCTCTCTAATAATTTTAAATTTAAAGTGTTATTTTTGGCTTTCCGTGTTCAATTAATTAAACTTTTTTTTAAGAAAGAAAAAAAAAGTTTTTGAAAGATGGTAAAACTTTTATGAAGTATGAAATATTTTACTACTACTATGTTTACATTAGTATTGTTGTCGTTATCTTGTTATTAGTAATAAACCCTTTTTTTTAGTTTGTTCGGCCGACTAGTTTACGGATATTATTTCTAAATACATATACAAGTGTTTGCTATTTGTTTTTATTGTTTTGAGAAGCATATGGCAAATGAATACCGTTTAAAAGTGTTAAATCAATTTCTGTTCAAATAATAATTTGTGGTCGTCAAAATAGGTATTTTCATATATTAGTCGAAATGGGAAGCTTAACCAATTAATTTTATTATTAATCCATGTTAATTAGAATGATTAATTTTGTCAAAATAATTAATCTTGCAAAATAACTAATTTAATTTGTTTAACTATGACTATTTGATAAATAATTCTATCATATTTTATATAGGCTATTTGGACAAGAACTTGGCAATCCAACCCCCTCAAAATCAGCCAATCCACGCGCCATGTAGGAAGCACAAGAATTATGCTTCTTCAGATCAAATCTTGTCCCTCCAATTCAATTCAATGGCAGTTAGATCAGCTTTCCCAATGCTAAAAAATTAGATTAGCTTTCCCCTTTCCACACAAAAAATTAACGTTGCTTTCTCTTCTCCCCATCCGACCCGTCTTCTCCATTTTCTCTAAAAGAACCCTAACCTAGCCCCCTCATTTTCTTCCCTTCCTCTCCTCACCACGAAAATGGCTGTCATCGTGCTGCCCTACGCTATCCCTCTTGCTTTCTTTGCCGCCCTAGCAAGATTCTCAAAACTTTTCTCCTTTCTAACCTTAGCCTCATCGAAATACCTGAGGGACAAAGTTACAACCTTCCAAATTTTTGGCCTAAAAAGGCGATTTGCTTCAAGATTTCTTACAAACACGGTTTTCACAATGGTCCTTGACGATTTGTGGAGTTTCAAATCCGACTTTTCAAATTTGGATTTCTCCTATAAATAGAGCCACGAGAAACAAAGAGGAAGACTAAGAAGCTAGAGACAATGAAATCAGAAAAACATAGATAAAACAGAGAGTTAAGAAGAGGAAAATCATCAGAGAAATCACTGGCTAGCAATTCAAGTACTATTTCGTATCCCTTTCCTTTGGTTCCAGTAGTTGAGTTTGAGTTCGGAAAAGAGTTCACACTTGACGTTGAAGTCCTCGTTTGCTGCCCCAAAAAAGGTAATAAGCTTAACCCTATTCTTCTTCATGTTGTTTGGATCCTGCATATGCATTGAATCGCTGGATGAAACTTAGTGTTGCATAGAAATTTTCTTGTTTGTGTTTGTATTATCTTGACTGGAATTGCTATGTTGTTTATTCGTATTTTCTGTGATTAGATTTTGGCTTAGATTTATAACTAGTCGTTCGGGTTATATTGGGGTGGCATATGCATCCATGATTTTTTGGCTAAGTTCAGTCGCATCTTTATCCTATACCCCTATTTCAGCGTTGTTACCTTCAAGCGATGCAGTGTCTTGGCTGCATGTTCGTCGCTTTGGTTTAGCCCTCCCTAGTTGTATACATTTCCAATGAACTATCTATCGATTTTAGTATCCACTATAGTCATTATTTTTCTTCCTCCATTGATCTAAAATGCCATCATATGTTGTTTCAAGTGGGTTTTAATATCCTGTTCCAAATTTGTGTTTCTTTTTCCCCTTTTGATGATTGTCAGTTGCAATTACTATGTTCCGCCACCATTTCTGCAAGATCTCCGGTGCGACAGTGACCATTTTAATATCTAGGAAGTTCTGGTTGATGTTCATCTGGAGGAAAAGAAAAGGTGTGATAAGTATGTTTATTCCGAATCCATCATGTGTTTTAGTTTGGATCATTCACATTAACTTTCACAAAAATAGTCGCCAGGTGTATAACCTTTGACAAAAGCTGGTTTTCTAATTGGAAAGACGATGCCTCGAACTGTCTCGCCTAAGGTGTATGCAGTATGACCTATTTCTAGAGTAAGAGTTTTCCCTAAACGTTTAAGAGTGGACTGAAGATTTGCGAGAAGGCACAGTAAGCTTATTGCACCAACTCTGAAACTAGGGAATCCAAAAGAAAGTTTGAGGGACCATGAAACACTCCCCGCGTGAACCAGTGTGTGTAAGTGTACGACCAAGGACTCAATAGAAAGTGAGAAGAACAATGCAGAAAAGCAGTAACAAATAGTGTTTTAAAACAAATAAGGATCGCAAGGTTGGATTTGACTTGCGGCCTTTCAATCAAGGCAATATACAAGACAAATAGTTAACTAACAAATAAGCACGAATATCATTCCTAAGTTCGTTTATAAAGGTTAAAACTTAAATATTTTCCCCAGCAGAGTCGCCACTCTGTAGCGCCCTTTTTTTTGAACTGGTCAAAATAGTTCGTAACATCATGCGGTTGTGCTCTCTTATTTTTGAAAAAATATGTTTCGAGTCGCCACCTAATGTTAAGGAAAATATTAGGAAATCATTTTAAGAAAAATATAAATGTAGACTCTGTTTTAGTTTACAAAACCAGTAAATATTCTAGGCAAGGATTTTGGTTACTCGAGGGGAAGGTGTTAGGAATCCCTCAGAGTCACTAATTCCAAAATAAAAGACTTGCAGCCAAACTACTATAATTGACTTGATATCTACCATAGGTCATGTAGATATAAAGAATAGTAACATTCATATAGATAGTCCTTAAACCTAGCTTAGGAAAATAACTCGTGATAATTATTTATTTTGGAATTAGTGATAAGAAAATCTCAATAATAACTTAACTTAGGAAAATAACTCGTGATAATTATTTATTTTATTTATTTTGAAATTAGTGATAAGAAAATCTCAATAATTATGAAAAGAACAAAAATACAAGGTATGTCATGTGTATGTCTATAATATTCGTAGAAAACTTTAAATAATGACATGTTTACTATACAATAATATTGAAAATTAAGTAATAAATGAATAAACTATAGATATAAGAAAGTTTAGGAAATATAGATGTTTGTTTAAAATCATACGGAATAGATGAGCATATAAAACTTATTGTGAATAATATGTTGGGATGTTGGGTATAAGAACTTTTTACTTTATTTACAAAATTATTTAGAAAGAAAATAATAATAATAATAATAATAATAATAATAATAATAATAATAATAATAATAATAATAATAATAATAATAATAATAATGGATGAGGTGCAAAACGTAACCATATGCGTAATTAGAGTAAAATTAATAAGAATAGACTTTAAATAAAATAAATGAATGAGTAAAATAATATGTCTATAATTAGTTTTATAAAATACAAGGTCAATGTTATTACCATGAATGATTAATTTATCAAGGCAATTATTTAATCCTTTGATTAGTTTAGAATATTTAAAAATTTATGATAAATTTTATAAAAAGCTTTGGCCTGTTTCAAAAATAAGAAGAAAAAAATATTTGCCAAGACTATAAACATCAACACTAGATTCACAGCAAATAACACTAATTCATAACATAATCTTCAAACTACAAAGTAAGTTAGCCAATGTGTCAACATTCACATAAAAAATATTAATCAATTAATATGAGAAGAAATGTAATCAAACGACGACGAGGGATGCCAAGAAATATTGACTCATAATTTACGAGACTCCGAGCATAGTGACGATCCTAATAGCTGTTGGCCCATATATTAGGCCAAAATGAGTTCCAAAAAATAGAAACTCCAGGTCTCCAGGTGTTCATGCGAATAAAGAGAAAAGAAGGATTAGTAAGGTGATTCAACTTTTCATGATGTTGAATAAAGTAAATATAAAGTCAAGTAAAATTATACAACAAATATATTATCTCGAATATGTGATTTGCAAATGTCGAACAAGATACATACTTTGTGATAACTGATTTTTTTTTACTAACTAAAATAGTTAAATCTCATATGTTCTGAGAACAAGATAACCAGCATATTATATTCATGAATACGGACTGACAGGTAGCATAAGTATCAAGAATTAAAAATTCTACGCCAAAGGAGATGAAGATCAAAGGGATAATTCCAAATGTCTCATGAACCATATGATTTGAACAAAGTAAACGGTAAATGAAAAATTTCAGCATATGCATGTAATTGGAGATGGAAACAATGAAAAAGCTTCAACCAAATTACTAACTAGAAATTTTCTTTAGCCACTAGATGTGGAATGAAACTAATCTAACTTAAGGCTCTGGCAATAAGAGAATAAGAAAATAAAAGACTTGCAGCCAAACTACTATAATTGACTTGATATCTACCATAGGTCATGTAGATATAAAGAATAGTAACATTCATATGGAATTGAGTAAGAACAAGCAATTATGGCTCTAAACAATAAGAATATTAAAGTCATAGGTCATGTAGATATATAGAACAGTAACATTCATATGGAATCAAGTAAGAACAAGCAATTATGGCTCTAAACAATAAGAATACTAAAGAAAAAATCTTTGTTTATGTGAATAGGGGCGACGATATATTAACAAAATTAGGACTGGAGCTTAGACAACATATAGCAGTTCATATTTAGACCAAATTACATGATAAAAGGTGATAAAACTTCCAAATAATTTTTGAGTCTTAGGGCTTAGACAACATATAGCATTCATATTTAGACCAAATTACATGATAAAAGGTGATAGAACTTTCAAATAATTTTGAGTCTTATGCCAGCCGTCACACGAACAAATTAAGGACTTAAAAGACACAATTCAAGCTTTTGGCTCAAGAAAAAGAGAAACCTCCTGATGCGACATAGATATAGCAGCGTCTATTCAACTAAAAAAATTTGGTTTCTCAATTCTATATAATGAGAAATAAAATCGCAGGAAAATGAAAATATGGACAGATTAGACCAAACATGATAATTCTTAGAACACTCAGAGAATAGTAACTTGGATATGGTCAATAATCCCAGATAATAAGATGTTTCAAGAGCAAGTCAGAGAGATGAAACAAATAGGCAGATAAGAGTTCAAATAAACTTCAGATTTAGGAACTCATACAACAATCTTGTGACTTAAAGTTTGAATTTTAAAGAAACCAAGAAAAGAGGATGACCCAGTAGAGGCCATGTTAGAACCAGTATGTCCTTCATTGGATCAATTAGGAAAAGTTTGAGACCAAAGGTTGAGTTTTTGAAAGTTGGGGATCTTGAAGTAATTAGGTGGTGCCCACATAAATATATGTATATATATATATATATATATATATATATATATATATATATATGAGGTGATCCCTTGTCTTATTATCACTTTCAACACTTAGAAAATTTAAGGGAATAAGAAGCAAAGCTGAACCCAAGAATTTTGAAATTCTTTTCTCTCTTTTCTAAAAATTATTTGTTGATACTAACCCCCTATATTGAGGTTCCTAAGTAGCGTGGAAGTATTGTTGGAGCAATTAATCACCTCTTTCCTCACTTTTGGGAACCTTAGCCATTTGTGGAGTTGAGGAGAAAAGGTCAGATTTAATGTTGTTTTATGTGTTGTAAAGGTTGTAAGCATGTTGTAATATGTTAAAATGAAGGACAATTATGAGATATGAAATGTTGGAAGTGAGTTATGGGTGTAGTGTTTAAGCCGTGTGTGTATGTGTGGTGTTGTGTAGTGTTGTATTGTGTTAGAACTATGAATTGATGCTTAGTTAGTATAATATGATCATTGTAGGATGAAGGAATGATTGGGAATCATCCATATGGGTATGTAGTGTGTTAACCGAATTTATGAATATGGCTAAGTGGTGATAAATATAGCTATTGTTGTTATAGTGTCATTTGAATTGATTATTGAGTTTGTTGGGTTGTTGTCGTTATTGTTGTTGATTGATTGAGCCGAGTTGAATTCTCGGGGTGGCCTATTTTAAGGAGAAATGCTGCCCAAATTTTTGTAGAATTAGGGGTAAAATTAGAATTTAATGCCCAAAAAGGTCTTTAGCTAATTGTTTGGCATTGTTATGAATTGTTTGTAGACTTTGGAAAATTTGAAGCATAAGTTGAATTTGGCTTGCATTGGGATTGTATTGGAGGGCGTTTGAGGTATGTAAAAAAACCTTTCCTTTTGGAGAATTTATTCTTTAACGATCTTTAAAACTACAAACGTCCGTAACTTTTGATAAAAAGCTCGAATTGCTTCGAAAACAATTTTGAAATACCTCGTAGGAATTTATATGATCTAGGATAAGTATATTCTTCGTAAGTTGGGACAATTTGGGTCTCCACCGTCCGTGGGTCCTGTGATGCCCTTTTTATGCAATTTTTGTAACTTTTAAAAGAATATGTAAAAATTATTATTCCGATTTCAGATATGACTATTCTACTTATCTTTTGGATTTATGATAATGATTTTGTACATATGATTACTCACTACTCCGCTCGTGCCTACTATGATATCGTTCACCGGTTCCCGGGATAGATTGATTATCGCGCGCATTATGATATATTCCGGTATTATGCTATGTTCGGCGGACCGAGCTTCGCCCAAGGGCCAGTTCTGCTTTGCTCAGTGTTATGCTGTGATTGGGCTTTCTGCTATATTTGTGATGTGATATGTGATGGGGATTCAGAGATTTGCAACTTTCTGGTGTTATGCTATGGTATGGCGCCATTGATGGGCGAGCGACCATCATTCCGGTGCGCTAGGCATGATTTTTGTTTTGAAAGTAAACATTTTAATGTTCTTGATATGTATTTACTTTCCATGCATTTGTTTCGATTATTATTCAGATTTATACTCTATACATTCTGCTTTACATATTCAGTACGTATTTCGTATTGACCTCCTTTCTTTGAGGGTTGCGTTTCATGCCTGCAGGTACTGACATACAGTTTGGTGACCCATCAGCTTAGGACATCCTTCTGCTGTTCGAAGTGCTCCCGTACTCCGGAGCCCACTTTTGGTATATATGTATTTTTTCGTTCGTTGCATTATATATATTTATTTAGGGGTACAACGGGGTCCTGTCCCGTCCTATGATTCTGTCAGTTTGTTTAGAGGTCTGTGGATAAATATGTGTGGGTTGCGCCCAGTCCGTTCGATTTGATTCGTATGATGCGTATGTTGGGCGGTTTCACCCGCCATGGCAGCCATGTCGGCCCTATATGTATATATGTTGTGTTTGTTAGCTCTGTATGGCTACTGTTGGTACCTTATGATATGCAGGGTTATTTCGGGATAGTCTGTAAAACAAAGGAAACTCTGCTGAAGTTTTTCTAAATTATATGTCATCTGTTTGCCATTTAGCTTTATGGTTGTGTCTGGGTGCCCAATCCGGGCACTAGTCACGGCCCATGGGGTTGGGTCGTGACAGGCCACATAACCAAACATCACAGGAATTAACAAAGGCCAGAACTTGAATACCATAAGCAGAAGGTAGTATGCCATTAAACGTATTGAGACAATATTATTAGTCGAAACTACACTAAAATTTCTCTTATGTTCATGTTTGACATGGTTTCCTGGAAAAAGTACATGAATAGACCAAGCAATACATTCAACAAAATCACAATAACGTATTTATGTCCAATGAATATATGGAGCAGAGATCAGGAGACATCTAGGAGGATTGCTATCGCTAATGAGGATTCCGAGAAATAAGATACTCCTCACCTTACTGATGGAATTCTGAGACCCCAGCACACTGACCTTCAAGTTTTTGGATTTTGAAACTACTCCTACACTGGAGGAATTTGGCACACTCACGGAGCTACCCATCAGAGGGAGGTTACCAGTATGCTCGTCAGCTATAAGTGGGAGGGAATTTTTAAGACTCTTGGGGATGAAAATCTTTCCGTCACTAAGGCACGTAGAGGGCGAAAAAATTAAACTGGACTACCTCTTTAGGAGATTTGGCTGACTCAAAAGTTTCCACAACTATCATGAGAAATTTGCTTGCACTCGCAGGCAATGGATAAGTACGTGGCCAAAGATCTTCATATTGTCCTTTTTGGGTGCGATAGTCTTCCCAATCAGACTCTATTATGTCGACATCAACCTCCTCCTTATAGTTATGGATATGTTTGCTGCGCCGCAGGGCTTCTCCTTGGTGCACATGGCCCTCGCCGAAGTATTTCGATCATTATATGCATGCACGAGAGGACACGACTTCTTTGGGGGTTGCAACTTATTGTTGCAAGTTTGGGCAATCGAGTATTTCTACCGTTGCCCCCCCAAATGGACTATATGGTAGATGCTCGCAACATGATTCAGAGCCATGAAGATCATCTTCGATATTGGGACATGCCAGTTGGAGAAGAGGAATGGCGTACTTTTTGACAAATCTCACTGGGGACTCCATTCAATGAAAGTTTTATTTGGTATCCGGGTCGGCATTCGTCAGAACCAGACACATATATTTCATTGAGTTGGTAGGTTTAAGAGGTGTCCAACCGTATGCACTTCTGTGGGTCATACGACAGTTCGGACTCATCCAGGATGTGCCACTGTGGCCTTGCATGGTTCTACACGAGGATGATCTCGTTTTGATCTTTGTCACATGCATAAGGAACTTGCAGATGGGGTGGGAAAACATGATCACAATCAATATGCAAGATGAAAGATGGTGGACGCCAGAGTACTATGCTTGGCGCACCACTATGAGCCACATAGTTCAGCCCAACGCAGAGGGAGTCATCAGCTTTGTGAACGATCAATGGGCCACTTGGATCAGTGAGGAGGTGCTTCCTTGTATGGAACTAATGATGCCTATGTGTAATCAAATATTTCTAGGATCCATGGATCACTTGATACAACGGATTAAAGAAAACCCCAAGGAGGATCCTGAAGAGGATCCGGAGGAGGACCCCAAGGAAGATTTAGAAGAAGAGCCCGAAGAAGATGAGGTCATGCACATGCGAGATAAACCTGCCGTGGCAGCAGGGGATGACCACTCTGAGTACGGGTCCATAGGGTTTGACAACATAAGGATCAGAGGCAAGTTCAGGCCCTCCAGAGTATTACCTAGGGCCGCACTATGATTTTGACTTCTTCGATGATGATGACGAACCATCTTGGCCATAGTTTTATCCTTTGTACTTTATTGTTTTCCACTGTAGGATGACAGGACTTATCTTGTATGCCATCTTCCCTTCCCTTGCTTTTATTATCTAGTTCCCTCCCGGTTGCTTTGTTGTACAACTTAAAACATTTCAATAATCATTTATCATCAATTAATTGCAATGTAGGCTAACTCTAGCAAAATGAGGCTCCATATTAGGACGTATCTTGAATGTCGCCAACTTGGCGTATATATGTGTTACATATTTACTTTATACATCTTTTCCTCTTCTTTATAATATCTCCTAAACTAACATAGTTTTCCTTTCCTTTTCTTTCTTTTGTTGGTTACTATTAATCCCAAGACAGTTGATTAGTGTCAATTTGCAAACTGGATGACTCACGATACAACTTCCGATCAAAAGGGAAGATGACTAGCAGAGAAGAATTTGATGCCGTGGCAAACATAATAATCCCCATAGAAAATCCTGAAGGTTTCCGAGATACAACTCCAAATGACGAGAAAATAGCTCTCATGGCGCACAAATTAGAGGCCCTAAGAGAGAAGTTGCGTCAAGTACGAGATTTGGCCAAGCTTTCGGCTACTACTCTCTCGACCTTCAAAACACCAGTCTACTTTCCAAAAATTAAAATGCCTTCCGCCGACTCATCACAACTACCAAAGCAAACCCAGCATGCTCCAATTCATGGACAAGCACCGCTAGCTGCATCATCAACGATCATGGCCCCTCCCGACCATACTACTTAAGATCACATGGTGCCCGCCTATCCCGCAATGCAGCAGATACTCGGGGCACACGTTGCCTATCTCATATTGTAGGTGGGGCTAACTGAATTCGCTATTTTATTTAAAGTAATAGATGTATCATCTAACTACAACCTATTGCTGGGGAGACCATGGATCCGCATAGAGAGAGCCGTGCCATCAACTCTTTATCAATGTGTCGTATGAGGTCGATCAATATGCAAAAATGGAGAAAGATGCTCGCTTAAAAGAAGATGACTCAATATACGCCCAGTTTCATGGTCTAAGAAAGGTGTTAAAAAGCTTGCAAGTCACTAGGGGAGCAGTGAGCCTAGATTATGATGACTTGTGCATCCATCTCGACATCGATATGCCAGTAGGGTACAAACTACCAAAGTTTGAACTATTTTATGGGAAAGAAGATGACTCAATATACGCCCAGTTTCATGGTCTAAGAAAGGCGTTAAAAAGCTTGCAAGTCACTAGGAGAGCAGAGAGCCTAGATTATGATGACTTGTGCATCCATCTCAACATCGATATGCCAGTAGGGTACAAACCACCGAAGTTTGAACTATTTCATGGGAAAGGTGACCCTCATGGGCATTTAAAGGCATATTGCGACAAGTTAGTAGGTATGGGGAGAAACGAGAAGCTAAGGATGAAGTTATTTATTCGAAGTCTGTCTGGAGAAGCCTTGACTTGGTATACGTGTCAGGACCCTTGGAAATGGTGTGATTGGCAAGAAATGGCCGAGAATTTCATGACTCGCTTCAAATTCAACACCAAAATTACTCTAGACAGGTTCTCATTAGCTAACATACAGAAGAAGCCGTCTTAGTACTTCCAAGAATATGCAAGATGTTGGAGAACTGAGGCTATTAGGGTGCAACCACCATTGGATGAGAATGAGCTCTCCAAGTATTTTATTCGAGCTCAAGAAGGCATCTACTTTGACAAGATGATGTCGATGATGGGCCAGAAGTTTGTCGAGTTGGTCGAAATGGGAGATTTTATAGAAAAAGGCATCAAATCTGGAAAGATTTAGTCTATGGCTGCATTGTAAGCTGCAAGTAAGGCCATAGATTCGGGATCGATACAACTACCAAGAAGAATAAGGAGGATGTCTCGACTGTCACCTACCATAATAGAGGTTCATCCCACCGATACCCTAACAATCCTCAAATTGGTACACATGCTCCATACATCCTGTACCCAGTATATAATACCCAACCATACTATAATCCACCCCGAGCACCAATACACTAAAATCCACCAAGACCATATGTCCCTGTCCAAGCACTAATCCACCAAATCAGACTAGCGTATGCACCAAGGCCATGTCCGAATCTTGAATCCAGAAATGCTCATACCTATACACCCATTGCTAAACCTTATGCCCAGTTATTTGAAAGACTAAGGGCAGCGAGGGTGTTGCAGCCAGTGAAAGGAAAACTCCCTGATCCAATTCCTCGCAACTTTGATGGGAACAAATGATGTGCTTACCATTTAGGGATCCAAGGACACGACAAGGAAGAATGTTATGGGTAAAAGAATCAAATAGAGTCTCTAATCAAGATGGGTATAATAAAATATACTCTAGCATCTCCAAACGTGAACAACAACCCGTTGCCGAATCATGAGAATCGAGAAGTCAACATGGTCACTCTAGAAGGGAAATATGATTTGAAAGGAACCATTTTTCCTAGTTAGGATGCTGAAGAAGTTGCTACTATGTCTCTAATACAACTTATTTTCACAGTTCAATTAAGGTAACCTTTGACCATTCAAACTTACTTGCCAAGAGCTGTGGTAACCACTTTGATCACTGAGAAGCCCAAGTATGATGCCAAAGCTATCCCATGCGATTTCCAAATAGAAGCTAAGGCTAAGACGATTGATATTGCTACGGTTCAGGTAATGACTAGGTTTGGAAGATGTTATGCTCCCGATGATCCCAATTGAGGAGTTGTTGGGATGGAGCAGAATTCGAAGAGAAATATCATTATTGCCTAAGCCGCTGAATTTTGGAAGAAGATGTATCCTAGGGACTATTCAATTAAGGAGCAGTTAAAGAAGACACCAGCCCATATATTCATTTTGTCGCTGCTCATGAGTTCTGAGGCCCATATGGATACTTTGATGGAAGAATTAAGTAGGCTTTGCATTCCAAAAGAAACCACAAGTGAAGCTCTAGCTGCAACCATTAGATGAGTTGTCAAAGCTAACAAGATATCTTTCCGTGATGATGAGCTACCGACAAAAGGGGCTAGGCTTAACAAAGCGCTTCACATTGCAATCAAATGTTATAGCAAGATTGTGACTCGAGTTCTGATTGATGGAGGCTCTGGATATAACATCTGCCCTTTCACAATACTGAGGGAGCTGGGTGTGAACATGGGGGAGATAAGAGAGAGTCGTGTGAAAGTTAGAGCTTTCGATGGGGCACAAAGAAGCGTTATTAGAGAAATATATCTCATATTGTAGGTGGGGCTAACTGAATTCGCTATTTTATTTAAAGTAATAGATGTATCATCTAACTACAACCTATTGCTGGGGAGACCATGGATCCGCATAGAGAGAGCCGTGCCATCAACTCTTTATCAATGTGTAAAGTTTGAGTGGGGTCACATGAAAGTTACCGTTCATAGGGAGTATAGTCACCCCATCTGTTCTATTGGTTCTATTTCGATCACTGGCGAGTTAGATAGAGCCACTTTTCATACTTTGGAAATTATGCAAGCTGTAAAAGTTGATGAGAAAGTAGGGTCGGATGATGTAAAATTGTCAAGCGCAGCGAAGATGGTTGCCTCAGAGATGTTGAAGTATGGATATCAGCCTAAGATAGGACTTGGACCCAAGCGTAATGGCATAGTCGAACCAATCCAATTGAAGTTTCAGAAAGGTACCACTGGACTTGGATATCAGCCTATACCTGGAAGAGTTTGCAACATGAGGTCAAGCAAAATGACATTTGTACCAGAAAAAGTTCGAGTCCCATGTCCAACAGTTGAAGATGACATGGTGGAAGGAATAGAAAATTTGTTCGTGGCCATGATCGGAGAAGAGAAAGGGATAGATCTCAACAAATTTACCATCCGTGATGCCAAGCTTGGAGAAGCATTGCTGAACTGGACTGTCATCCTGTTTCTGTTTCAACAAGAATCTTGATAGTGTGGAAAGTAGTAGTTTTTAAAATTTGCATGATCAGAATCGAGGCTTGAATCATTCTTGGTCCTTTTTGTCACTTGCCTCTTTTGAAAAACTAGAATGCTTCTGAATAAAAATCTTATTTTCTTATAATTATTTCATTATTTTAAAGTATTTATTCATCTCTTTCTTTATTTATTTTACTTACCATTTATGTTTTTCAACACTCATATTAATAAAAATCCTAGTTCAATGGTTATACATGTAACGAATTCATCGAGCAAAGTCGAATCAATGAACTAGATCACGAAGAATATGATGAAAGAATGATGGCAGAAAATCTACCGCATGAGATCGAGTAGTTTGAAAGTCAGAAAAAGCCCAACATTGAAGAAACTGAGGTTGTCAACTTAGGAGACGAAGAAGTCACAAAGGAAACATGAGTTAGCATATATTTAGAGAGCGAAAGGAAGCAGGAGTTGATAAAACTGCTTAAGCAATATATTGATATATTGCCTGGTCTTACGATAACATGCCAGGATTAAGCACCGACATCGTCTCAGACAAATTGCCGATTGATCCTACTTTCCCACCCGTCAAGCAAAAGACAAGGAAATTTATGCCTAATCTGAGTCTGAGGATTTAGGAGGAAGTAACAAAGCAAATCAAAGGCAACGTTGTTAGGGTTATGAATTATCGCACATGGTTGGCCAACATTGTGCCGGTGCCAAAGAAGGATGAGAAAATCAGAATATGTGTGGACTATCAAGATCTTAATTGATCCAGTCCTAAGGATGATTTTCCTCTTCCAAATATTCATATACTCATCAATAATTGTGCAAAATATGAGTTGGAATCATTTGTGGATTGTTTTGTGGGATATCACCAGATCTTGATGGATTAAGATGATGTGGAGAAGATGGCATTCGCTACACTATGGGGGGGAGTATTGCTATAGGGTGATGTCATTTCGTCTAAAAATGCTGGAATAACCTATATAAGGGCCATGACTGCTCTTTCTCGTGACATGATCCATAAGGAAATTGAAGTATATGTGGATGATGTCATTATCAAATCCAAGAAGAGTTCAGACCATTTGGATGATTTATGAAAGTTCTTTGAAAGATTGTGGAGGCATGACTTAAAATAGAATCCAACAAAGTGTGCATTTGGAGTACCCGACGGAAAACTGAATCTAGCAATCAGTGTGCAGTCAAAAAGGCATAGAGTTGGATCCATCAAAGGTCAAAACAATCCAAGAACTACCTCCTCCTAGGACGAAGAAGGACGTGATGAGTTTCTTGGGGAGACTAAACTACATCAGCCGGTTAATCGCTCACTCTACAATAATCTATGAACCCATATTCAAGTTGCTAAAGAAGAATGCTACCACAAAATGGATAGAGGAATGTCAAAAGGCTTTTGACAAAATCAAGGAATATTTATCCAACCCGCCAGTATTAGTCCCACCTAAGCCTGGAAGGCCTTTGCTACTATACTTATTTGTCATGGATGGTGCATTTGGGTACGTGTTGGGACAACATGATAAGACAAGCAGAAGAGAACAAGCCATTTACTACTTAAGCAAGAAGTTCACCCCATACGAGACGAGATACACCCTGTTGGAATGAACCTGTTGCGCTTTAACTTGGATCACGCAAAAATTTAGGCACTACCTATCCGCAAACACTACGTACTTGATCTCAAGAATGGATCCACTCAAGTACATTTTTCAGAAAACAATGCCTACTGGTAAATGGGCAAAAGGGCAAATTTTGTTAAGTGAGTTCAATATTATGTATGTAACGCAGAAAGCCATCAAAGGGCAAGCCTTAGCCGACCACCTTGCGAAAAATCCAGTGGATCAAGATTACAAGACGCTCAAAACATACTTCCCCAATAAAGAGGTATTGTTTGTAGGAGAAAACATATCAAAATCATACGATGGGTAGAGGATGTTATTTAACAGAGAATCAAATTCTAAAGGAGTCAGAACAGGAGTAGTCTTAATTTCAGAGACAGGCCAATATTACCCAATTTCAGCCAAGATCAGATTTGATTGTACAAATAACATGCCGGAGTATGAAGCTTGTATTCTGGGACTCAGAGAAGCATGTAGACATGAACATCAAAGAGCTCTTGGTGATAGGGGACTCCAATTTATTAATTCATCAAGTTCGAGGAGAATGAACTACTAAGGATGTTAAGATCCTTCCTTACTTGAACTACATAAAAGAGTTAAATAGGAGATTCACAAAGATTGAATTCAAGCATATCCCTCGAACTCAAAATGAGTTTGCCAATGCTTTAGCAACATTGTCCTCAATGATTCAACATCCAGACAAGAATTACATCGATCCCCATCGACGTGGAGATACATGACCAACATACATATTATTTTCATGTAGATGAGGAATTGGATGGAAAATCATGGTACTACAACATCATCGATCCCCATCGAGGTGGAGATACATGACCAACATACATATTATTTTCACATAGATGAGGAATTGGATGAAAAACCATGGTACTACAACATCAAAAGGTTGATAGAAGCACAAGAGTACCACAAAAATGCCACAAGCAAGCAAAAATGCACCTTGAGAAGAATGGCCAATCATTTCTTTCTTAATAGACAAATCCTATATAGGAGGAATCCAAATTTAGGATTGCTAAGACGTGTCGACACTACGGAAACAACAAGACTTTTAGAAGAAATACATGCAAAAACATGTGGGCCACACATGAACGAGATTCACCCTAGCAAAGAAGATTTTAAGAGCTAGATATTTTTGGATGACAATGGAGAGAGATAACATTCGATATGTCCAGAAGTGTCACCAATGCCAAGTGCATAGAGATTTTATACGAGTCCCACCAAATGAACTCAACATGAAGGGTTCTCCTTGGCCATTTGCCACTTGGGGCATGGATATGATTGGACCCACAGAACCCATCACATCAAATAGACATCATGTCATCCTAGTAGCTATCAATTATTTCACGAAATGGGTTAAAGCTTCGACATACAAGGAGGTGACTAAGAAGGTAGTGGCACATTTCATTTGCAACAATATAGTTTGCCAATTTGGAATTCCAGAATCAATCATCACAGACAATGCAACGAATCTTAATAGCAACCTCATGCAAGAGATGTATGAAAGGTTCAAGATCGCTCATCAAAACTCCACAACCTATAGGCCACAGATGAATGGAGCAGTTGAGGCCACAAACAAGAATATCAAGAAGATTTTGAGGAAGATAATAGATAGTCATAAGCAATGGCATGAAAAACTAACATATGCTTTGCTCGCTTATCACACTACAATCAAGACATCCACTAGGGCAACTCTTTATATGCCGGTTTATGGTTCAGAAGCAGTAATACCTGCTAAGGCAGAGATACCACCTTTAAGGATCATCCAAGAAGTTGGTTTGAATGATATAGAATGGATTCACAGTCAGATCAAACAGTTGATACTCATTGATGAGAAAAGAATGAATGCAGTTTGTCAAGGTTAGCTACACCAAAACAAAATGGACAAAGCATTCAATAAGAGGGTCAAGCCCCAACAGTTCAGACTGGGAGAGTTGGGGTTGAAGAAGATATTTCCCCACCAAGGAGAAGCTAAAGGAAAATTCACACCGAATTAACAGGGTCCCTACATGGTACATAGAGTACTCTCTGGAGGAGAAATGATCTTAGCAGAAATGAATGACACAGTGAGCACCAAGCCAACCAACTCAGAAGCCATCAAGAAGTACAACATCTGAAGATACCAAGACTAGTCTATTTTTGCATTTTCCTAATGTAACAGAACTACGTCTCGACCTGACTTCCAATGGTGGGGTACATAGGCAACCCACATCGGGTCCGATCTCCCTAGAAGATCCAAAAGCATCATTTCTATATATTTAGAACTATGCCTGACCTGACTTCCCTTGGTGGGATACGTAGGCAAACCTTATCGAATTCGGTCCCTTCATGTTTTTCACTTCTCCATTGTACTTGAACTACGACCTGACCTGATTCCACTTGGATACGTAAGCAGCATGAGTCAGGCCTGGTCATTGCATTTTTTTCTTCTCTTTATTTTACTTGAACTACGACCCGACCTGATTCCACTTGGATACGTAGGCAGCCTGAGTCAGGCTCGGTCATTGCATTTTTTCTTCTCTTTATTATACTTGAACTATGTTTTGACCTGATTATGTTTGGATATGTAGGCAGCCTGAGTCAGGCCTAGTCATTGCATTTTTTACTTCTATTTATTGTACTTGAACTGCATTTTGACCTGATTCCATTTGGATACGTAGGCAGCCTGAGTCAGGCTCGGTCATTGCATTACATCTTTTTGCTTTCCCCTTTGTACTTGAACTACGTCTTGACCTAATTCCATTTAGATACATAGGCAGCCTAAGTCAGGCTCGATCATTACATTGCATATTTTTTATTCTTTTACCCCTAAACTATGCGCAGACCTGATTCCCATTTGGGGATACATAGGCAACCTTTAAGGATTCGATAATACCCATAGGAAACCCTCCTTTAGTTATGCATCATTGAAAAACAACAAATCTCCGAGAAGAGTCAGAGAAGCATCATCAGAAGATAAGTATGAGAAGGACTACCTTTGGATATGAAGAAGCTCGATAGACCTCAAAACATGTCATAACCTTAGAACAATTAAGGATTACTATATATATATATATAGACATATATATATATATCTAATATATACGTAATATACTCCTTTATAAAGAACATATTATTATTCTTCAAAATATTGTTCTACTATTCCACCTACCAAGTCTCCAGGATAAGGGATCGAGGATGGATCGAAGAAGTATCGAAGGTTTTCGATGATGAAGCTAAAGTTCGCGAGTCGACACAAGTCAACACCCCCTCCCAAACTAAAAAATTTTTTGAGCGCAGGAAGACAGCGAATCAAGAAACCCAACACTAAGCCTCAGGACACGACTGGAGACACCATTCGACTTATTCCAATCATAAGCCAAAATATTTTCTCCCTATTTACTTTCTTGATATGCTCTATGTTTTCAGTCTAATAAGGTTCCATTTTAAATCTTTGCAGGCACACTCAAGATCCCGATCAGAAAGACAAAGGGGCCTCATAGAACAAATAAGATAGTTTACCTTTTTCTTATCAAGAATAACTCAACCAATTGGGGAATACCATCTTGACTGCGTCGAATAAGCTCTGCCAAAGGGAGACCACTGCCTAACTACGTCGAAAGAATTATGCTAATCATGTCAAACTCCATTGCTTTGAGGATGTAGATAGAAAATGTCAGTGAACTCCATCGCTTGGAGGCTGTACATAGCAAACGCCATACAAACTCTGCCGAATCAGAGGATGTATATAGAAAAAATCCTCAATACCAATCAAAGGCTACACATCACAGACGCCATTCAGACTCCACCAATTGGAGGATGCGTATATACCAAGCACCATCCAGTCTTTGCTAATCAAGGACTGTACATAAAAAACACCATTCAAACTCCATAATTTAGAGGCTATACATAACAAGCATAGTCAAGATTCCGCCAATCGGAGCCTATATATAAGCACAAGAAGTGACACTCCGGTGGTCAAGGACCGCAATATAGCAACATCATTAAAGCTCCATCAATCAGGGGCATACATACTAGCAACCTCATCATAAACCTGTAGTCTTGTGGTTAAGGACCACAATATAGCAACGCCGTCGAAGCTCCATCGATTAGGAGCATACATACTAGCAACCTCGTCATAAACCTGTAGTTAAATCTTATGTTTACATACTTCATACCGCCAGATACAGGCCTTACGTTACAATCATCTCACTAGTTGGAGACTTTATATTACAAGTTTTGCATCGCCAGATACAGGCATTACATTACAATCGCCTCACCAGCTAGAGGCTTTATATTACAAGTGTTGCATCACCGGATATAGGCATCACATTACAATCACCCCCCCAGTCGGAGGCTTTACATTACATGTTTTAACTCGCCAGATATAGGCATTACATTACAACACCTTCGCCAATCAGAGGCCTCTACATTACAAGCTACTTTACCTACATTGCATTCACGACACAAGACAAAGACATCAATGATCATTTGAATATCTACACTTTACTCTTTACATTACTTTCATTTACAATTTTGAACCACAACAGGTACTTTTCACCCTTTTTGCCTATTTTACAAAAAAATACATCACAGCGTGAAACTCTCTCTTAGCAGCAAACTAGGGCAAGCTAGTGGAATGTCAAGCATCCCTAGCTACGTCAAGGATTCGCTTTCAGAACTCAACTCGACTTAATTTTTAGAAACTCAGGTTTGACTCTTTTTTTAACTTCCATGGCTCGATATCACCATAAATCCATACTGGGGCATTTTTTTTCTCTTCTCTATCATAAGTTTCCAGTAGAAATTTCTACGGACTTCCATGGCTTGGTATCACCATAAATCCTTACTAGGGCATTTGTTTTCTCTTCCCTATCATAGGTTTCCAGTAGAAATTGCTACGGAGCATTTCTCTTTCTCAATTGGCCATTAGAACTACATCCAACCTTATTTCCATGTCCAGGTATATGTAAGTTACCTTTGCTTGAGTATAGTTATTTTCATTTTACTCATGCTGGACTTTTCATACCCCACAACCTAATAATTAGACACTGGGGCAAATTTTGAATTCCATCAAAATTTGCTATGATTTTGCCATCTCGAACTACATATGACCTGAGTTCTCATGAAACCTGAAATATGCAGGCAACTCAGAAACCAAAGTACGGCCATGACTCCATAAAATATCAATGTTGCTGCCCAAATGTTGTTTTGCTCAGCCAAAATTGGATTGTATCAATATTTCTTTGTCCACGCCTTCATTACACTCCTCCATGGACAAAGAAAGGGGCAAGCTGTTGACACCGAATTTTAGCTCTCCGTATTTAATTAGCTAAGCATCCTTGAAAAAAAGAGAATCTTTTCTTTTAAAAAATAAAATAAAAAAGATATTTTACAAAATAATTTTACTATCACTACTATTGTAATTAGCTAAGAATCATTGAAAAAACATATTTTCATTTAAAAAATAAAATAAAATAAAATAAAATAAGATTTTTACGAAATATTTTTACTATTACTACTATTGTTATTATTATAATTATTGTTATTACTATTTTCATTATTACTATTATTTTAATAAATTTCTCATTTTTTTATTCGATAAATCATGTTATGGATATCATTTTCATACAAAGATATACATTTTTTAAAAGAAAAATAAAATAAATATTTACTACTTGCTTTAACATTTTTTTTAAGAAAAAAGAAATTTATGACGTTTGCTTGAGTGTGGTTGTTTTCATTTTACTCGTGCTAGCCTTTTCATACTAAAGACAAATATGTTTAAGTGTTAAATTGATTCTTGGTTAAATACAATTCCTCATTGTTACGAGTAACATTTTCATATGAAGAAGCTTAACTAATTAATTTTTCCATACTAATTTTATTTTTAGAATGATTAATTTTTATGAATAACTTAATCGTACAAAATAATCATTTATTTTTATTCTTTATTTTTTATTTTTATTTTTCAATTTTGGCTATCTAATAATTTTAAATTTTAAGTGTTAGTTTTGGCTTTCCGTGTTCAATTAGTTAAACTTTTTGTTAACCTTCGTCAAGTATAGTTTTTCTAAGTGTTGGTTCATAGACAAGTATGTGGTCCATGTTATGTGTCACAGACCATATAGTCTTTTTGTTAAGAAAAAAAAAGTTTTTGAAAGATGGTAAAACTTTTATGAAGTATGAAATATTTTACTACTACTATGTTTACATTAGTATTGTTGTCGTTATCTTGTTAGTAGTAATAAACCATACTTTTTTTGGTTTGTTCGGCCGACTAGTTTACAGATGTTATTTCTAAATATGTATGCAAGTGTTTGCTATTTGCTTTTATCGTTTTGAGAAGCATATGGCAAATGAGTATCGTTTAAAAGTGTTAAATCAATTTCTGTTCAAATAATAATTTGTTGTCGTCAAAATAGGTATTTTTCATATATTAGTCGAAATGGGAAGCTTAACCAATTAATTTCATTATTAATCCATGCTAATTAGAATGATTAATTTTGTCAAAATAATTAATCCTGCAAAATAACTATTTTAATTTGTTTAACTATGGCTATTTGATAAATAATTCTGTCATATTCTAAATAGGCTATTTGGGCAAGAACTTGGCAATCCAACCCCCTCAAAATCAGCAAATCCGCGCGCGCCACGTAGGAAGCACAAGAATTGTGCTTCTTCAGATCAAATCTTGTCCCTCCAATTCAATCCAATGGTCCTAACTAATTCAACATTTTATTTATTTATTTATTTATTATTATTATATATTTATTTTACTTATTTATTTACCCTTGATTTATTTTGAACCATCTGATCAAACTATCAGACGGCTCAAAGTTAGATCAGCTTTCCCAATGCTAAAAAATTAGATTAGCTTTCCCCTTTCCCCTTCAGATCAGCTTTCCCCTTTTCCCACAAAAAATTAACGTTGCTTTCTCTTCACCCCATCCGACCCATCTTCTCCATTTTCCCTAAAAGAACCCAAACCTAGCCCCCTCATTTTCTTCCCTTCCTCTCCTCACCACCGAAATAGCAGTCATCGTGCTGCCCTACATTGTCCCTCTTGCCTTCTCTGCCGCCCTAGCAAGATTCTCAAAGCTTTTCTCCCTTCTAACTTTAGCCTCATCGAAATACCTGAGAGACAAAGGCACAACCTTCCAAATTTTTGGCCTAAAAAGGCGTTTTGCTTCAAGATTTCTTGCAAACATGGTTTGTACAATCGTCCTTGATGATCTGTGGAGTTTCAAATCCGGATTTTCAAATCCAGATTTCTCCTATAAATAGAGCCACGAGAAACAGAGAGGAAGACCAAGAAATGAGAGACAAAGAAATCAAAAAAACATAGATAAGGCAGAGAGGTAAGAAGAGGAAAATCATCAGAGAAATCACTGGCTAGCAATTCAAGTACTATTTCGTATCCTTTTCCTTTGGTTCCAGTAGTTGAGTTTGAGTTCGAAAAAGAGTTCACACTTGACGTTGAAGTCCTCATTTGCTACCCCAAAAGAGGTAATAAGCTTAACTCCATTCTTCTACATACTATTTGGATCCTGTATAGGCATTGAATTACTGGATGAAATCTTAGTGTTGCATAAAAATCTTCTCGTTTGTGTTTGTATTATCTTGATTGGAATTGCTATGTTGTTTATTCGTATTTTCTGTGATTAGATTTTGGCTTAGATTTCTAACTGGCTGTTCGGGTTATATTGAGGTGGCATATGCATCCATGATTTTTTGGCTAAGTTCAGTCGCATCTTTATCCTATACCTATGTTTCAGTGTTGTTACCTTCAAGCGATGCAGTGTCTTGGATGCATGTTCGTCGCTTCAGTTTAGCCTCCCTAGTTGTATATGTTTCTAATAAACCATCAATCAATTTTAGTATCCAGTGTAGTCATTATTTTTCTTCCTCCATTGATCTAAAATGTCATCATATGTTGTTTCAAGGGGATTTTAATATCCTGTTCCAAATTTGTGTTTCTGTTTCCTCTTTTGATAGCTATTAGTTGCAATAACTATAAACTTATTGGACATAAATACGTTACTGTGATTTTGTTGAATGTATTGCTTGATCTATTCATGTAATTTATCCAGGAAACCATGTCAAACATGAACATAAGAGAAATTTTATTTTAGTTTCGACTAATAATATGGTCTCAATACGTTTAATGGCAATACTACCTTCTGCATATGGTATTCAAGTTCTGGCCTCTGTTAATTCTTGTGATGTTTGGTTATGTGGCCTCTACTAGGTCATCCTATTTTTTTGTTTTCTTTAAAATTAAAACTTTAAGTCATAAGATTGTTGTATGAGTTCCTAAATTTGAAGTTTATTTGAACTCTTATCTACCTATTGTTTCATCTCTCTGACTTGCTCTTGAAACATCTTACTATCTCAGATTATTGACCGTATCTAAGCTACTATTCTCTGTGTGTTCTAAGAATTATCATGTTTGGTCTTATCTATCCATATTTTCTTTTTCCTGGGATTTTATTTCTCATTGTATAGAATTGAGAAACCAAGTTTTTGTTTAGTTGAATAGACACTGCTATATCTATGTCGCATCAGGAAGTTTCTCTTTGTCTTGAGCCAAAAGCTTGAATTGTGTCTTTTAAGTCCTCAATTTGTTTGTGTGACTGCTAGCATAAGACTCAAAATTATTTGGAAGTTCTATCATCTTTTATCATGTAATTTGGTCTATATATGAACTCTATATGTTGTTAAGCTCTAGTACTAATTTTGTTAATATATCGTCGCCCCTGTTCACATAAACTGAGATTTTTTCTTTAGTATTCTTATTATTTAGAGCCATAATTTCTTGTTCTTACTCGATTCCAATGAATGTTACTGTTCTTTATATCTACATGACCTATGGTAGATATCAAGTCAATTATAGTTGTTTTGCTGCAAGTCTTTTATTTTCTTTTTCTCTTATTGCCATAGCCTTAAGTTAGATTAGTTTTATTCCACATCTAGTGTCTAAAGAAAATTTCTAGTTAGTAATTCAGTTGAAGCTTTTTCACTATTTCCATCTCCAATTACATGCATATGCTAAAAATTTTCATTTACCATTTACTTTGTTCAAATCATATGGTTCATGAAGCATTTGGAATTATGCCTTTGATCTTTATCTCCTTTGGCGTAGAATTTTTAATTCTTGATACTTGTGCTACCTGTCAGTCCGTATTCATGAATATAATATGCCGGTTATCTTGTGCTCAAAACATATGCGATTTAATTATTTTAATTAGTAAAAATAAATCAGTCATCACAAAGTATGTATCTTGTTCGACATTTGCATATCACATATTCGAGATGATATATTTGTCATATAATTTTACTTGACTTTATATTTACTTTATTCAACATCATGAAAAGTTGAATCACCTTACTAATCCTTTTTTTCTCTTTATTTGCATGAACACCTAGGGACCTGGAGTTTCTATTTCTTGGAACTCGTTTTGGCCCAATATATGGGCCAGCAGCTATTAGGATCATCACTACGCTCGGAGTCTCATAAATTAGGAGTCAATATTTCTTGGCCTCCCTCGTCGTCGTTTGATTACATTTCTTCTCATATTAATTGATTAATATTTTTATGTCAATGTTGATACATTGGCTAACTTTCTTTGTAGTTTGAAGATTATATTATGAATTAGTGTTATTTGATGATGAATCTAGTGTTGATGTTTATAGTCTTGACAAATATTTTTTTTCCTTATTTTTTAAATAGGCCAAAACTTTTTATAAAATTTATCATAAATTTTTAAATATTCCAAACTAATCAAAAGATTAAATAATCGCCTTGATAAATGAATCATTCATGGTAATAACATTGACCTTGTATTTTATAAAACTAATTATAGAATGAATCCCAATAATTCGCCACTTAAAGGTTTAAATCGACTTTCTTAAAATACAATATAATGTTACCATTTGAATTAATTTAAACTCCTTTAGTTGATCTTCTAAATCATAATAATATATATTTGGTCTATCTTAGTTTCGTTTGGTTAATTTCTTTATAAAACATTATTATATAATTTTTAAAACTAAATATGACTCAAGTATTTTGTTAGTTTTCTTTTCTAATATTATATTTCAAAATATTTTAGAATTTTCTTTACAGGTTCAAATATACAAGGTATGTAAATGTATACGTCATACATAAGGTAGATATTTTTATATACACTTGGTATTCCATATTATTTTACACAAGTCACATTATTATCTTTTTAGGAATGTTAGTTACTTATAAACATAAATTTTACATATTATCATTTTACAATGCATATTTATTGTTATTTTATCACCTTAAATAAAATAATGAACCCGCATATATTTTTGAACAACATTCATAAATATATTTCATAACAAATGCATATAAGAAATTAACTTTTATCACCTTAAATAAAATAATGAACCCACGTATATTTTTGAACAACATTTACAAATATATTTCATAACAAATGCATATAAGACAATAAGTTTTATATAAATTTTAACATTCTTTATATTGTCTTACTTTAAGTTATTTTATTAATTTATTTATTAAAATATCACTTTTACTTAATTTTACTCAATTTGTGTATATTGTTATGTTTTACACCTTATCCATTATTTATCTATTTATTTATTTTGTAATAAGCTCTCACACCCGACATATTGACATATTGTTCAATAGGTTTTTATATGCTCATTTATTCCGTATGATTTTAAAAAAAACATCTATATTTTTCTAAACTTTCTTATCTCTATAGTTTATTTGTTTATTACTTAATTGTCAATTTCATTGTATAGCAAATATGTTATTATTGAAGTTTTTCTACGAATACTATAGACATACCTTGCATTTTTATTTTATTTTTATAATTAATAAAATTTTCTTATCACTAATTTCAAAAATAAATAAAATGAATAATTATCACGAGTTATTTTCCTAAGCCAGGTTTAAGGACTATCTTTGGATAGGCTTTGAGGAATGCCTAACACCTTCCCCTCGAGTAACCAAAACTCTTACCTAGAATTTTTCTGGTTTCGCAAACTAAAATAAAGCCTACATTTACATTTTTCCTAAAATGATTTCCTAGTATTTTTCTTAAAATTAGGTGGCGACTCGAAACATATTTCTTGCAAAAACAACTAGAGAGCACAACCGCATGATGTTGCAAACTATTTTGACCAGTTCGAAAAAAGGGGCGTGACAGAGTGGCGACTCTGCTGGGGAGAATATTTAGGTTTTAACTTTTATAAACTAAGCTTAGGAATGATATTCGTGATTATTTGTTAGTTAACTATTTGTTT
>DF359733.1:14271-26771 GCA_000787875.1 Solanum virginianum
CGTGGAACCCAATTTACTTCTCACTTTTGGAAATTATTTCAAAGAGGGCTTGGTACTAAGGTGAAGTTAAGTACCGCTATTTATTCTCAAACCAATGGACAAGCCAAGAGGACCAAACTTTGGAGGACATGTTGAGGGCTTGCGTATTGGAGTTCAAGGGCAATTAGGGTGATCATCTATCACTTATTGAGTTTGCTTATAACAATAGCTTTCATGCTAGCATTGGTATGACACCGTTTGAGGCTTTGTATGTAGGAGATGTAGATCTCCAGTGGGGTAGATTGAGTTGGGAGAAATGTCTTTGATTGGCCCGTATTTGGTGTTGCAGGCCATTAAGAAGGTGAAGTTGATTATGGAGAGGTTGAAAATGGATTAAAGTCACCCAAAGTGTTATTCCGATGTTAGGAAGAGGGATCTTGAGTTTCATGTTGATGATTGGATGTATCTGAAGGTCTCACCCATGAAGGGTGTAATGCGTTCTGGTAAGAAGGGCAATTAAATCCCCAGTATATAGGTCCTTATGAGATTGTTAAATAGATTGGGAATGTGGCTTATAGGTTGGATTTGCCTCTGGATTTGAGTTCTATTCACCCTGTTTTTCATGTGTCTATGTTGAGGAAATTGATTGGTGATCCTAGTACATTTATGCCTTTGGAAGGTATTGAGGTTGAGGAGAACTTGTCTTATGAGGAAGTTCCAATTGAGATCTTGGATAGGAAAGTGAAATAGCTTCGCAACAAGAATGTGGCTTTGGTTGAGGTACTTTGGAGAAATCAACATGTGGAGAGTGCTATATGGGAAGTAGAGCTAGACATGATAAAATGATATCCCCATCTTTTTCAATCTACTCAAGCCTAAGTATTTGGTTCTTTCTGTTCTAAGTGGTTCTAATTCTTTCACTCTTGTTTTTCATGACATGACATGTATACATGTGCATGAAAATGATTTAAAAATGTTTTGAATGATTTAAAGATGTTTTGATATGCATTTTAATGGTTTATGATTTTCAAGTGATGAAATATGCATTGTATCTCGTGTTTGGATGTTTAATATTCAAGTAAAGCCTTTGAAACCTTGTTCCAGCACATTCGAGGATGGATATTCCCAAGGGGGAGATAATGTAAGGGCCCAAACTTTGTATGACCTTAGTAGTGCTTGGAATTTGATTTCGAAAAGTTTTTGACCAAGGTGACATCTTATGGGCACTTCCATGGGTCATGTAACTCACCACGGGCCGAGCGGAGGAACCTTAAAGTGGCACTTGGCCTTGTGTGTAAAGTGTTGGCCTTGTGTTGGAGTTTGAGACCAAGGCACGCACCACATGAATCCCACACGGTCCATTTGGAATTTCACTGGCCATGTGGTGGCTTATGTGTTGTATGCTTTTGACCTTGAAAATCACATTTTGGCTAAGGAACTTCACACATGAACCTCATACGGTCCGTATGGCACTTCACGGGCCTATGGCCCTACATAAGGGCATTGGTGTAAAATTTTTCCAAGTATGGAATCACCATCTCGAAACTTCATCGGTGAAGATTTTATCTAACATTGCACTTTGGAAGGCCACATGTTCCATGTGACCCCTACACAGTCCGTGTGACCCTTGTTTGGGACCACATGCAACATTTTGTCATCCGTTTCCTCAATGGAATTTTTGTAATTTTGGCTTCTCCTAAGGGTCTTTTGTGACTTTCTATCCTATCCTAAGACTTTCAAATGACCTATACTCTTCTTATCTCATTCAAATTGAATTCAACACTGAGAATTTTTTCAACCTTTCTCTTAAAAACTCCTCTTAAGTGAACTAGTGAAGGATTAGCTTGGGGATTAAGGAAACGTTCTCTTCTTCATCAAATTCTTCTGTTTCTTCTTTGCTAGCTAATGTATATGATGTTGATTCATGGTCCCTTTAAACCATGAAGACCCGAGATTATTTACTCCTTGGTTTATGAAATTAAGCTTACTTTAAATATGAGTCTTTTAAATTATTATTTATTTGATTAAATAGAGATATGAGCTATGCTTAATTGACATTTTAAAAGTGATTTAAGCCCTAATATGATTAATTACATTGATGTTATGAAGATTGGAATATGCATGTGTGGGTAATCTAAATTGTGATTTGAATGTGGATTTATTTGAATTTCATATTATATTGTTGATTTCTGTTTGAATCTTTATTGCACATGCTATTCTCTCATTATTCATGTCATATGCATGTATGAACATTGATTTTCATGAATTTTATGATGTTGGCTAAGTCCCAATGATGATGATTATGTTTGTAACCAAAGTATGGGTATAATAAGAATGTGATCACATAATGTCCGAGATATGGCTCTTTGAGCAATTATGGGTGTTTACACCACTATAATGAAGGAGCTATTCCTATGCATGAAAGTATGACATGAAGTATGTTTCGGTTTTTAGCCCAAGTATGCATGATTATGAAGTCCCAATTATGATGATGATTATGTTTTCAAGCAAAGTATAGGTATGACAAGAATGTGACAACACAATATTCATGATATGACTCTTTGAACAATTATAGTTGTTTACACCACTATGATGAAGGAGCTATTCCTATGCATGAAAGTATGACATGAAGTATGTTTGACTTTTTAGTCCAAGTATGCATGATTATTAAGTATGTTTGTCTTTTAATCCTAAGTATGCATTATTATGATTTGACAAGACTTATGCCTCTTTTACAAGCATATATACATATATGTATTTCTGTGGGATGATAACCTAGCATTGAATGAGGTTGGAGGCAGGGAGGGATATCACGAAAGGAAAGAGTAACATAGGTAGTGGGATGATAACCTAGCATTGAATGAGGTTGGAGGCAGGGAGGGATATCACGAAGGGTCCTTGCTCCTTTCTCTTGAACTATGTGCCTAAAATAGGTTTATATTTATGCCCCTTTGAGGATGATGAATGTTAATGGATCTTCCTTTGATGAGTAGGTCACCTCTTTATTCATTGTGGGGAAGACGACAGAGTTTCAAGTTATAGCTCACTTGGTCTAATGTCAGTTAAGGTCCCATCTCCATTATATGCAAATTATTTTGACATTCATGCATTATGTATTTCATGGCATATTAATATATTATTCTTCTTGCTTATATACTCCTTTCTATATATGTGCCCTTGTCATCTAATATTGAATGCAGATTTAATGAGTTAATTTGCATTGCATGCCCTCATAGTTACTACTTTCAAACATGCCAACATATATTTTTGCCTACATGATCTACCCATGTATGGACTAGAGACTACATCTATCCACCATTTGATGGCTAGTTTGGATTTAAGAATGTTGTTGCGGTGAGTCCTATCTTCCAAGGACAAGAGACATTGTTGGACAATTTATAGACTTTTATGCAGATTTATGTTATCATATGCTATTTTGAGTTTATGGTTATGGCTATCTATTAGATATGGTTATTATGATTTGGTTATGATATGATATGTGCTTATGTTATGAAGTGGAAATGTCGAAGATCCTAAGTCCCATTTTTTCTCGATAGAGTGAGTCATACTTACATGCCCCTTAGTCCTTATGTGTTATGTGTTATGTGAATCTATCGCCATGTCACTCCTAGTTCCTAGGTCCGTTTCATGAGATAATAATTATTTAGATATATTTTGATTTGTGAAATATTTGAGAAGAAGAGAAAGCTCAAGTGATGGAGTGATTGCTTGATTTATTTGAGGCAAGTAAATTTCTAAACTTCATTGAAATTATTGAACCTTGTATTTTATTCATTATATGTTGGGGAGTAATATGAATTTAGCCGGTTAAGTTATCCGTGAAACACTTTTATACATTAAAATTAGATAATAAAATGGCTTTGTGATTGTATGCGACAAGTTGATTCACTATTGAGGTTCATTATTGTTTATGTTGATTCAATTATTATAGAATCTTAATGATAATATTGATTCTATTGTTGAAACGTTTTGCATGATAGTGTTGATTCATTGTTGAGTATTTTGACTGATGATGATAAATCTGTAATTGAATAATTTGAAAAATACGTTGAGGCTACCTTTGAATGATTCGATTGATGATGACGTTTCTACTACTGAAATAATGATATGATTGATTGGCTTGAATGATATTTATATGTATTGAATAGACTCATTGCATAAACTTATACACTACCTGAAAGTGCCTATTTGTCTTGATTTAAAAGATTGATTGAAGCCTATTATTTGATGAAATTTCAATGGAAAATGATTCTGGCTAAATATGATTAAGCCAAAGAGTATAGAAGCTGAGTTCTTTACCGACCGGTGATTATGGTGAGCTCTCTTTCGGTGAATGTGTTATGGTTGAGGTCTCTTTTGGAAAATATATTGATGGACAAGGCCTCTTCCTTTGAATATATGGTTCATGTGTAGATCTCATAGGTTCTGGTCTAAGTTTATCAGCAAATATGCATCTTTGGGCATACATGCAACATGCTTACTTGACTTTGCATTGCACCATATTGCACATCATATATCTTCTTTGCAAGTATGTATTGATGGTTAAACTTTTAAATTGTGACTTGTTGACTATGATCCATTTTGAAAATAATGTGCTATTTGGATTATACATACATACATACATACAATATAAACAAATGTTGGCATTCCTGAGTTTAGGTTGTAGTTTTGGAGGTTTCGATAGTATGTTTGTAGTACTAGTATGCTTTACTCTCTACCTTGTGTATAGAATTTACTTATTGGATATTGTGTTGTGTGGCATTCATCCTTGCTTTAACACTTGTGTAGGTTGTGAACTCGGCGCCTGAACATACATACTGTCATGACCCAAGCTTAGGGCCTAGACGTGACACGACGAATGGGGAACCCGAAGGAACCCCAAACAAGCCTCTTAGTATATCAATCACACATTCTTGGTCGCTGAAGCAAAATATCAACAACAGGAGACATAAATAAGGGAAAATAGGACTAAGGTAAGTGTTTGATAATCATAAAATACTCAAGAGTCAAGCTCAAAGCATAAATATATCAATTGTTCCAACAACACCTCTAAACATAGATTGGAGAGGGGGCCAAGACACTTTCCGGGCTCACCCTCATAGTACCAAGTGTTCAACATAAGAAAATGACAAAAAGGAAAGAGTAACATAGGTAGCGTCCTCGGACTTGAGAACTCACCAAAGCTTATCTTCTGGAATGCCAAAACTAGCCATGTTGAGGATGATTGAGAGGTACTCTGGTTCCTATATGGTAACATCATGTAGGCATAGAGTATGCGTAAGTACGTTTGAATGTACTAAGTATGTAGGTTTCAATGCAACAAGACATAGGCAACATAGTCAAAATCCATAATCGTAAGCAATGGATAAGTATAATATCAATATGGCATGCGTGATTAATGCTTAAGGTAAAACATGCTTGTAAATTGTATAAGTTGCAAATATAGATTATATTTGTAGGAAGAGACTATAATCATGGACCATGCAAGCTATTACATGAAATCCAAGGCATGCCACCCCCTTAGAAGGTGATTGAGGTACATACACCTCAATAAGGTAGTAGGGCATGACACCCCCCGACAAGGTGATTGAGGCTTGACACCCCCTCAACAAGGTGACTGGGCATTCCACCCCCCAATAAGGTGTTGTCAACTTGCAACACCATAGAAACTTTCTACAAATTCAATGCGTACATACAATCCCTTAATCATCATAACGTTACTTGACTTGTAATCATGCAATAGATCATTAATAACTCAAGAATCATTGTCAAGACAATTTATCAAACATTTGGCGGATGTGTAATGCTAGTTCAAAATAATGCAATTCAAGAGTGAAATGATATGAGAAAACTCATTGTAAATCAACCCACCAACACATAGTAAAACCCTCATGCAAGATACCTTGAAATTCCTCATCAAATCTCATGATAGATCATAGTTTTATAGCTCAAAACATTCATAGTCAATCAACATCTTATAAAACCCCAACAAGATTTATAATCAAAATTCATAATAAGAGATACCCTTAGATAATCCAACTTGGAAACATGAAATTTTCATAAAACGAAAGGTTGGGCACTAGGGGTGAAAGGACCCAACGGTTGAAACTCACATACCTCAAACTTGGTTTTTCTTGAGGTAGTCTTGAAGGAGACTTGAAGCTTGAATAGAGTTCTTGAGAAATGGAATTAAGCTTGAGACACTTGAATTTGAATGAAATATTTGGTTAAGTGTTGGAGAGGGTCTTGAGTGATATAGATTTGAAAAATGACTAAGTATAGATGTTTTTATGCATAAGTGGGCATGTGGCTATGACTTTAAGGCCCTTGGGCCGAAATAAAATTTCAAAGAAAAATTAACATTGATCAGCGCCCCTGGCGTGTCGCGGCCAGGGCGTCGATTGCCACTAGAAATCAAATTTTTTAAAAAATTATTTTTCGCTATGGGTCCTCTAAAATTGGGGTTATACCCATTTCCCACTCAATTTTGCCCCCTGATCAAGAATATGAAGTCAGATTTTCGATATCACGCACAGATTTTGAGATATATGGAAATTACAATTATGAGCATTTTCGAGGCACATTTTTGGGCATTTTTGGGGCATTTCAATATCTCTCCCTTGGGAACATTCATTTTGAAATGTCAAAGAAACGTATATAAAAGAAGTAATCATGAAGATTTCAGGCTGAGACGAATGCAATAAATGCATGTAAACATCATTTTAAAAAAACCTCAACATAAATGTCAAAATCACCTTAAATTTGTTAACTGCAAAATGACATAAGGGCTGAAACTTAAGACTTGAAATCATATAGGGGACTTAAGTTAGTACCTTAGGCTTGAGTAGAGTAGATGAGATATGGATATCACTTTCTCATGTCCGTCTCAGCTTCCCATGTGACACTTTCAACTTATTGGTATTTCCAAAGTACCTTGACGGAAGCTATATCCTTGTTTCTCAACCTCTTCACTTGTCTATCCAAAATTTCTACTGGAACCTCCTCATAAGTCAAATTATCTTCTACTACACCCATAATACCCATTGGTACAATAGCACTTGGGTCACCCACACACCTTTTCAACATAGATACATGGAAAACTGGATGAACCATATTCATATCAATGAGCAACTCCAACTCATAAGCCACCTTACCAATCCTCCTCAACACTTTATAAGGACCCACAAACCTTCGGCTGGATTTACCCTTCTTGCCAAATTGAACTACACCCTTCATGGGTGAGATCTTCAAGTAAACCCAATCATCAACCTTAAATTCAATATCTCTCCTCCTCACATCGGAATGGGACTTTTGTCTACTTTGGGGTGTTTTCAGTCTCTCCCTTATCAATCTCACATTCTCCAAAATGACCAAATCTGGACCTAGCAAGGCCATCTCCCTCACTTCAAACCACCCAACCGAGGACCTACAACACATAACATAATAGCCTTATAAAGGAGCCATACCAATGCGTAAGTGATACCTATTTTTGTAAGCAAGCTCAATGAGTGTAAGATGTTTATCCCAACTACCCTTAAACTCCAAAACACAAGCTCTAAGCATATCCTCAAGGGTTTGGATAGTTCTCTTGGGTTGGCCATCCGTTTGAGGGTAAAAGGTCGTCCTTCAACTCCACGGAGGCCATATGGTAAGGGGGAATAGAAATGGGTTGAGTATCGAGTTCTTTCAGCTTACCTTTCTGTTTGAGGGTGAAAGGTCGTGCTAAGCTTAACCTTGGTACCAAGTCCTCTTTGGAAGGACCTCCAAAAGTGTGAAGTGAATTGAGCACCACGATTCAAAATGATAGATAAAGGCACCCCATGCAATCTAACTAACTCATGAATATACAATATGGCATAATCTTCGACACCATAAATATTCTTAACAGGTAGGAAATGAGCCAACTTTGTCATTCTATCAAGCACAACCCAAATAGAATCAAAATGCTTCCTAGCCTTAGGCAACCTAACCACAAAATTCATGTTAATCTCTTCCCACTTCCAAGTAGGAATCTCTATGTCTTAGGCTAGGCTACCCGACCTTTGATGCTCGGCTTTCAGTTATTGGCAATTGTGACACCCAGATACAAACTTAGCAATATCTCTCTTCATTCGACCCCACCAATACACCTCTCAAATCTGTATACATCTTTGTAGCACCAGAGTGAATAGAGTAGGAAGAATTATGAGCCTTATCTAAAATCTTCTTTCTTAAATCATCAACACTTAGGCACACACAATCTACCTTGGTACCTAAGGGTACCATCTTCTCCTTGGGAGAAAACCTCTACTTTACTATCTTTCACCAAAATGTAATCAACTCTAGTAAGGCTCAGTCAAGATCTTCTTTTGCCTTTACCTCTAATTTACTATCTTTTACTAAGGTAATCAACTCTAGCAAGGCTCGATCAAGATCTTGTTTTGCCTTTACCTCCACAATTAAGGAAGAATTAGAACCATCAACAACCACCACACCACCATTATCAACTTCATCTAACCTAACCCCCAACTAGCTAACCAATGGACCTCTCTAGCCACCTCTTTGCCTCTATCATCAATATGAGTTAGACTACCCATAGACACCCTACTTAGAGTATCCGCCACACTTCATAGGTCAAAAAATGTATAAACAGTCATACTTTCACAAAATCCCAACATTGTGCATAGTCAAATTCATAAGAGAAGACCCATAAGTAAAATCAACTTAGAAACATGTAATTTAGATAAAAAGGAAACTTGGACACCATGGGTGAAAGGACCCAATGGTTAAAACCCATCTTTAAGGAGCTCTAACCACCTTCTTTGTCTCAAGTTAAGATCCTTTTGGATGAACACATATTGGCAACTCTTATGATCGTTCCTTTAAGTGAACCAAATTTGAGCCACCCCTTTGAGTTAGTAGGCCACCAACTTTGTTTTTTGCTTTGAATTAACCCGCATAATGGAAAACATCTTATACACCTCGTCAATGAAGAACCCCATACAAGTAATGATGCCAAATTTTCAAAGCAAATACCACGGCCGTCAATTCAAGATCATTGATGGGATAATTCTTTTAATGCACCTTAAGTTGTCTAGAGGCATATGCTATCACCTTACCATTTTGCATCAAAAAAACACCCTAAACCAATCCACAGGCATCACAATATACAACAAACCCTTGCAACCTTTCTGGTAGAAACAAGATAGGAGGGGGGACAAGTTTATCTTTCAAAGTTTAGAAACTCTTCTCACATTCATCAGTCCACACAAATTTTACCTTTTTTTGGGTTAACTTAGTCATAAGAGAAGCAATGGAAGAGAAGCCATTTACAAACCTCCGGTAATAACCCGCCATACCTAAGAAACTTCTAATATCCGATGGAGTCAAAGGTCTAGGCCAACCACTTACAAACCTTCGGTAATAACCCGCCATACCTAAGAAACTTCTAATATCCGATGGAGTCAAAGGTCTAGGCCAATTTCTAATCACCTCCGTCTTCTTAGGATCCGCCTTAATGCCATCACTCTACACCACATGCCCTCGAAAAGCTACCTATTTCAACCAAAACTCACATTTTTCATATTTAGCATACAACCTCTCCTCCCTCAAGATTTGCAACACCACCCTCAAGTTATCCACATGCTCCTCCTCACTATGGGAATAAATCAAGATGTCATCAATAAAGACTACCACACATGTCATGGTAGGCTTTAAAGACCCTATTCATAAGATCCATAAATATAGCCGATGCATTAGTCAACCCAAAGGACATAACCACAAACTCAAAGTGCCCATACCTAGTCTGGAAGGCCATCTTGGGAATGTCACATTCCCTCACTTTCACTTGGTGTTACCCAAACCAAAGATCAATCGTAGAGAAACTAGACCCTTGAAGTTGGTTAAAAAGGTCATCAATCCTTGGTAGAGGGTACTTATTCTTTATGGTGACTCTATTTACTTGTCGATAATCAATGCACATTCTAAGAGAACCATCCTTTTTCTTCACAAACAACACCAGTGCACCCCAAGGAGACTTACTAGGCCTTATGAAACCCTTTTCTAACAAATCCTTCAATTGCTCCTTCAACTCCGCTAGGGCTATGCAGTAAGGGGGAATAGAAATGGATTGAGTATTGGGAAGGAGGTCTATACCAAAATCTATTTCTCTTTTGGGAGAAACACTAGGAAGCTCATCGAGAAAGACATCAAGGAATTCATTAACCACCGAAACTGACTGTATGGGAAGGACTTTGGACTCGACATCCCTAACTCTCACAAGATGATAGAGATACCCCTTAGAAATCAACTTTGGGCATTAAGACAAGAAATAAATCTACCCTTGACCACCATATCATGACATTCCTACTCAAGGATGGACTCTTTAAGTAATTGGAATTTGACCCTACAGGTTCTACAATCAATAAAAGCATAATATGCATGCAACTAATCCATCATAAGAATGACATTAAAATCCACCACATCTAATTTAACAAAATCATAAGGCAAGATTTTATGCAAAATGAACAGGGGACAATTTCTATAAACTCTTCTAGCAACAATGGATGCACCAATAGGAGTAAACACTTCATCAGGTTCACATAACAAATCAGGACTAACATAGACCTTTTTGACAACAAAAGGAGTAATAAAAGAAAGAGTGGTACCCGGGTATATCAAAGCATATTCATCAAAATTAAAAACTATTAACATACCGATGGCGACATCGGGCACCTCATTCACCCCTTGTCTCCCTTGAAGAGCATAAAATCTATTTTGCCTTGGAGCACCCCCTTGTTGGCCTCCTCTTCCCTTTGGACCCGCATTTGCACCTTGGCCTTATGGACGACCATCTCTACCTTTGTTTTGAAGACAAGGACAATTAATCACCTTGTGACCCACCTCTCTACAACCATAGCAAGCATTAGTGTGCTTCAAACATGGGCCATTATGGTTCCTACCGCACATTTGGTATATAGAGTTGTCATTAGCAAACCTTTTATTAGGAGCATTGGAAGACTCTTCGCTTTGAGGCTTGTGGTCTTGGGGAAACCAGCCACCCTTGGAATTTTGGAATCCACATTTTAAACGGGCCCTCTTGGCCTCACCACTTCTTCTCTTTCTAAGATTTTCCCCTTCCAATTGTTTAACATATGTCATGAGGTGGGATAAATGCATATCACCTACTAGCATGGTGGTTCGACACTCTTCATTAACCAAGTCGGACACACCCGACACAAATTTTTTCATCCTTGACCTCAGCTCGACAACCAATTCTAGGGCATACTTGAAAAGTTGGTTGAACTTGAGGGCATACTCCCTCACACTCATAAACCCTTGATTAAGGTTCATAAATTCTATCATTTTAGCCTACCTTAGCTCAATAGGAAAGAATCAATTAAGAAATGCCTCTTTGAACTCTTCCCAAGGGATAACATTGTTATTCCCCTTCTCCATCTTCCTTTAAGTGAACCAAATTTGAGCCACCCCTTTGAGTTAGTAGGCCACCAACTTTGTTTTTTGCTTTGAATTAACCCGCATAATGGAAAACATCTTATACACCTCGTCAATGAATTCTTGAGGATTCTCATCCACCTTGGACCCATGGAACTCCGGTGGGTTTATTCTAGTAAAATCCCTCATCCTTGAGGCCGGAGTAGAAGCATGAGGGGCTTGGGACCCTTAGTTGATTTGGTTAGTCATAACATGAGCCAACATGGTGATGGCATCTCAAAACTTTTCATGAGCCACTCCCCCATCTTAAGGAGCTTGAGGAGCGGGAGGGGCCGGTTGCTCCTCTGGTGAATGGGCTCTTCTTAATCTTCCTCTTGGAATAGGCATGATCTGCAATAGGAAAGAACATTCGTTAGAGGTAAAAGCCTTACCTTATCTTCTATAGCATGGCATAGGTCATAAAGAATAGAAATATTTCCTAAAATGCCTCATAGCCTCTTACTCATAGTTGTGGTGCACTTTACAACTATGAATAAGAATCTAATCGAGGCGGTATGTTGGATTTTGAGGACCACTAAACCTAGTGATTTGATACTAAGTTTATCACAACCCAAGCCTAGGGTCTAGACATGACATGGCGAATGGAAAATCCGAAGGAACCCCGAACAAGCCTCTTAGCATGTCAATCACATATCCTTGGTTGTGGAAGCAAAATATCAATAACAAGAGGCATAAATAAGGGGAAATGAGACTAATAAAAGTCTTTGATAATCATAAAATACTCAAGAGTCAAGCCTAAAGCATAAATACATCAATTATTCTAACAATACCTCTAAACATAAATTGGAGCAGGGGCCAAGATACTTTTTGGGCTCACCCTCACAGTACCAAGTGTTCAACATAAGAAAATAACAAAAAGGAAAGAGTAACATAGATAGCATCCTTGGACTTGAGAACTCACCAAATCTTATCTTCCAGAATGCTAAAACTAGCCACGTGGAAGATGATCGAGAGGTGCTTCGATTTCAACTTGGTAACATCATGTAGGCATACAGTATGCGTTAGTG
>DF359733.1:31771-40368 GCA_000787875.1 Solanum virginianum
AATCCTTATTTCCCTCATGTTACGCTTTTATTATTATTTTTATTTTGTTTGAGTGTGCAAGTGTAGTGTATGCATAATACTCAAAGTCGAGGCCTGGCCTTGACTCTATTTGACCCTGAGATCCAAACGATGCTAAGAAGAATGGCCTAGAACAACACGAATAACATTGTAACTGATGCAATAAATGCAACACTGAACCAGAATTAGAATGAGAACAATAATAATCCACCTCCGCGTAAGGATATTGACCCACCACCATAAGATTTCCATGCTGCGGATCATACATGGAATCAATATTGGCTTGATCCTATGGCGATGGATGTTATTAGAGCTATTGTGTTATCACCACTACCGAATAACATAAAGTTTGTCATCTTAAGTGGGTTACTTCAAATGTTATAGAATCACAGGTTGTTCGTGGGCCTACCATCAAAAGATTCACATAACTATCTATACAACATTATGTTTATTTGTAAGAGTATGATCAGAAGCCAGAATCTTTCTATGGATGTCGTTGGACTCCATGTCTTCCTATTGTCTCTAACAGGCAATGCAATATGATGGTTATCCGAGCTACTACAGAGTTGAATCACTAGCTAGGCTGAATTGCAGAAGGCCTTTTTAAAGAGGTTCTTCCCTATGTCAAAGAAGTTGAAGTTGAAAGACCAAATGAATAACTTCGAGCAACTTCCTGGTGATTTGATTAGTACCACATAAGAGAGATTCATAAAGTGTCTGAGGAGTGTTCTTGACCATGAAATCATGGATGATGCCTTAGTTGAGATCTTTTACAAGCCTTTGTTGAGAATAGCCAAGCCGTTGCCGATACTATCTTGGGAGGTTTATTTCTAGATCATCTATTTTCGATGATTTTTGACAAGTTAGAAAAGGTGGTCAAGACAAATCATGCATGGGGGATGAGAGATAAGGTGACAATAAAGAGCTCATTCATAGTCAGTACTAGTTTAGCACAAGCAAAAATAAATGAGGATATGATGCAAAAGCTTGCTCGAATTAGTACCATTGTGGAGTTGTTGATGAAGAAGAAATAAGAACGTGTGAATGCAGTAGCTCATCAGCCTTCACAACCACCTATGTATGAGGAGCCCTACTATGAGGAGGACATTTGCTTCGTTACTGATCAGATCACAGGTTTATGAACTAATGGTCAAGGGTCCAATCAGGACTATTGGTGCTAAGGTCAAGGAAACCAAGAACTATAATAGAGATGGAACCTTTAGAGATAGAAATTGAGGAGGTTACTACGATAAAAATAGGGGCTAGGATAGAGATATTGATTGGGGATGTAGAGATGGTTATAGGAACGGTCCATATGTGTCACCATATAAACAAGTGGTAGCTCTAGAATTAAGAAGTTGTTTGAGCGCCTATTGAAGAAGGTTGACGCTCATGATGAGACTTTGCAGGGGATGAAGTCTGACATCTCAGCATTAATCAAAAAATTGAGTCTCATTCTGTTGCTATCAAGCAGCTGGAGCAACAATTCAATTAAATGTCAACTCAATTAGACTCGTGATAGAAAGGTACATTGCCCAGCAATACAGTTCAGAATCCAAAAAATGAGGAGCAGTGTATAGTGGTGAATACTCGTGGTGGCAAACAAATCATTGACCCTCCGATGTTGGTTGATGATGATATGTGTGAGAGATAGTTGAGAGCAAAGATACAAAGACCAGAGATGATCATGCTCAGTATGGGGTGAGTGATATTGCAGTGACACCACAAAAGTTGAAATCCATTCCTAAACCTCTCCCTTCTTTTCCTCAAAGAATCAAAAAGAAAGAGGAGGAAGGTAAATTTTAGCACTTCATCTCAATGTTGAAATGACTCTCCATCAACATTCCCCTCATTGAAGCATTGGAGAACATTCCTGGGTACTCAAAGTTTATGAAGGACTTGGTCACGAAGAAGTGGAATGTGATCCAGAAACTCTCTAAAGAGCTTCAACATTGCAGTGTGATAACTACAAGGTCTCTTGGGACAAGGTCTCTTGGTGCAGAAGTGAGAAAATCCCAAAGCATTCACCATACCCTGCAACATCATAGATGTTAAGTTTGTAAGGATATTATGTGACCTAGGTACCAGCATAAATCTACTGCCCCTTTTGGTCTTCAAGAAGCTAGGACTGGGATCCCCTACCCCTACAAACATGCGATTATTAATGGCTGACCGAATGGTCAAGAAGACTGTGGGGATACTATATGATGTCCTTGTCAAAGTGGATAAATTCATATTCCTCGCAGACTTTATGATCCTTGACTATGACGTTGACTTTGAAGTCCCAATCATGTTTGGAAGGCCCTTTTTAGCCACCGGGAGAGCTTAGTGGACATGGAGAAGGGGAAACTCAAGTTTAGATTGGGTAGGGATGAGGTCGTCTTCAATGTCTACCAACATACAAAGAGGAATGATGATATGAAGGTAGTCTTTATCATTGAGAGTGATGATGAGGCAGAACCAGAGGTACCAATTAAAGAACAACTGGGTATGGACACTCTAGAGAAAGTGTTAATGAATTTTGAGAGTGACGACATCCTAGACTATACAGAAATAGTAAAGGCTTTGGGGGTATCCTATGCCCCCTAGATGCCAAGCCAAGCTAGAATTGGACCTGTAAAATCGAGAGTCACCACCCACTAAACTATCCATCGAGGAACCACTAATGTTGGAAGTGAAGGCTCTTCCCCTATCTGAGGTATGTACTTTTTATGCTAGAAACACTTTGCCTATCATCTTGGCTTTAGATCTTAATGACTAACAAGTGAATGCATTGGTCTTGGTGCTCAATTAGATAAAAAATCTATTGGGTGGACTATTATGGACATCATTCGTATCCCACCTAGGGTATGCACTCATAAAATCCAACTAGTCAAGGACTACAAGCCAAGCATTGAGCACCAAAGGCATCTCAACCTACCTATGCAAGAGTTCGTGCACAAGGAAATCATTAAGTGGTTAGGTGCAGGGGTGATATATCTAATAGCTAATAGTGAATGTGTGAGTCCGGTTTAGTATGTTCCAAAGAAGTGACGTATCACCGTGGTTCCAAATGTTATCAATGAGTTAATTCTCATATGACCTATGTGAAGGGTGTGTATAGGTAAAAGAAAGCTCAATGCATCAACATAAAAAGACTATTTCCCTATGTTGTTAAAGGACCAGATGCTAGACCGCTTGGTAAGAAAAGGCTGGTATTGCTTTCTTGATGGTTACTCGGGCTACAACCAGATTTCTATCACTCTAAAAGACCAGGAGAAAATAGTGTTTACATGCCTCTATAGCACCTTTGCATTCAAGAGGATGCCATTTGGGTTATGTAACGCGCTAGCAACATTCGAAAGAAGCATGATGTCTATCTTCTCAGAGATGGAGGAGAACACTATCGAGGTATTCATGGTGACTTTGGTGGGGTTAGTGACTTCTTCAAAGACTGCTTGAAGCATTTGCACACATTGCTTAGTAGATGTAAAGAATGCCATCTGGTGCTGAATTGGGAAAAAAATCACTTCATAGTGAAGGAAGGCATTGTGTTGGGGCACATAATCTTTATCAAGGGCATCGAGGTAGATAGAGCTAAAGTGGAGGCCATTGAGAAGCTTCCCCCACCCATCTCCGTAAAGGTTGTGAGAAGTTTTCTAGGTCATGCAGGATTCTATAGGCACTTTATAAAGGACTTCTAAAAAATTACACACCCCCTGTGCAAATTACTTGAGAAGGAGGCTAAGTTCATGTTTGATGAAGCATGTCTGAAAACCTTTGAAGGACTGAAGCAGAAGTTGATTTCAGCTCCTATCATCGTTGCTCCAAATTGGTCAAAACCCTTTGAGATAATGTCTGATGCAATCGGGGTTACACTTAGTGTAGCGTTAGGATAGTTTAGAGAGAAGACAATATATCCCATATATTGTCACGACCCAAATCTAGGGCCTAGATGTTAGACGGTGAATAGGGAACCCGAAGGAACTCCAAACAAGTTTCTTAGCATCATACACTTCATTGGTTGCAGAAGCAATATAAATAAGATTCAAATTGACAAAAATAAAAAGGAAAGCAGGACTAAGGGATGTTTTTCATGATAATTTGAGCATAAAAGGAGTCAAGCTCATAATACAAACCAACTCAATATCCAACAACACCTCTACTACGAATAGGTTGGGGCCCAAGACATCTCCCGGGAACACCCTTATACATAGGTATCCAAAAGCATAAGATAAAGTATTAACATAAATATGAAAGAAAGTAGATATTGTCCCCGGATATGAGGACTCACCAAAGGCTTTCTTCAAATGCACAAAACTAGCCACATGAGAAAGGATGTCTAATAGGTACTCTGGTTCCTACATGGTGATATCATGTAGGTAAAGAGTATGCGTTAGTACTTGGAATGTACTAAGTATGTGAGGTGCAATGCAATAAGGGAAGTAAGCCATAGTAATCGAAATGCATAAACACAATCAAAGATGAAGCTCAATATGCCAAGTATGATCAATGCTTAAGGTAAAACATACGTGGAGGTAATTATACTTGTATTACTCATAAGAAGCATAATAAAGTTGCATTAGTAGCTTATTCATATACCTTGTACCAATGGTTGAGGAATATTACTAGGTCATAGTAATAAAGAACCATCATAAATCATCATAAGAGAATATCTTGGTGACATGAGGGGGACATAAGCATATATAAGGAAAACCATAGATCAAGAATGACATATACCATAATGCTTTGGGGAGTTCATAAAAGATAGTGAGAAATACAGGGTGTCATATATAACTAAAGTATTAATATTCTGGGGTGAAAAATACATCACCTTACATAAAAGATTATTTTATTATGCAAAAAGCATTGGTAATCATAGTGAAGACCACTCCACCCACTTGTAGACATTATCATATAATTTTAGGGGAAAATACCATTTGAACTTGTGAAACAATAAATCATAAAAACTTTAAATCATCTTTTGACATAACATAAAGGAACCATTTAAATTTATCATTAGGGGACCTCTTGGGAACATGAGGAGAACTTAAACATATGTGAGAGAGACTATAATTGACATAAACCATGTGAGCTAATCCATGGAGTCCCGATATGTTACCTTACACTAGAAGAAAGGGAAAAATCACTTTTCCAGGGTGAACTTCCTAAAGCCTAAGTGGATCCACTAAGCCATGTGTGTACCGGGTACTCACCTCAAGCCCTCATATTTAGGGTACGCACCTCTTAGGGATTTGGGTAATGCCTCTAATCCCTTTACCTACAGTGGCATATAGTTTTAGGACTAGGGTAATTGCCTCTAGTCCACTCGGTGCTAGGTAGTCTCTCACAAGAGTAGGATAGTGATATATCATAATATTATATCATAAAATCATTTCAAGTCACGTGGGAGGATAATTTATCTAATCCCCAACCCCTTGATATCATAGAATGAAAGTCATAAGATAGCTCCTTAATCATTCCTTAGACGGGAGATCCTCCACCATAATATATTTATTCATTAAATAGATGGGAGATCCTATACCATCAACATTCATTCATAAGAATCTTTTATGAGTTTAATACATTCTTGGGAACCCATAAATTATCATAATATATTTGTCATGTAAATTCATACAACAATCTCTCATCAACATCAAGAATCCTTGTCAAGTAATTTAGTCAAACACATGGTGGGCATATGCCTATGTACATAAAATTATGCATTTCAAGAGTAAAAGACAAGAGAGTAGTAAGATAAATCAATTTCAAAGTCATTCAAATCATCCCACTAATATTGTAGTAAAACTCTCATAATTTAAGAAAGAATCAAATTTCAAGAAATATAGGAAAAATAATTAGTTTAAATCATTCTTAATCAAGCCATCATGATAATATACATCATCCTTCAAAATATGGACATGGGAGCATGAAATCCATCTTATCAAGCAAAAACTTTTATTTTGAATATCATGAAACCAACTAAACACATAATTTCCTTCATAGCTTTCCATAGCATCATAGAGAACTTAACTTGAATATCTTAAGATCGATCATAATATCAAACCCCAACAATATTTTGGCATAAACATCATTTTTTGTAAAACTCATATAGAGGACATATGTATAATGCATAATAATATCATCATAAACAAGAATTCATAAATAACACTAAAATAATCCATAAATCCATAAATACCACATAATACTTTACTTTATGTTAATGCACAAATATAAATCATAATAGAATGCATAATAGTAATATTATAGTCAAGAGTTTATAAAAATAACCAGAAGGATTCATAAACTTTATGTAGTAGGAGAAGTGAAATGGTTGGACTTGTGGGAAGGAAGGTTCCCACAATCAAAGCCACATACCTCAAACCTTGGAGTTTCTTGAAGAAAATTGGAGAAAGACTTAAGGCTTGATTTGTGTTCTTGAAATTCAAAATGTGCTCTTGAGGTTCTTGAAATTGGATGGAGGATTTGGTGATGAATTGGATGGGTTTTGGGAGTGTTTTTGAGATATTTCGGGTTAGAAAAATGGCTGAAAATGAGGGATTCCTGTATATATAGGCATTGGGTATTTACCCAAATGCCCTTGAATGAAAAAGTGACTTTTGGACCTAAGGCGTGTCCAGTCAGCATCGCGACCGCGACGTGAATAACCATTAGTTTGCGAAAAATTCATCAAAAAATAATTTTTGGCACAAGTAAAATATACATCATAGGTAACTATTTTCCACATAATTTTTTTCTTTGAACAAGATTATGACTCGGATTTACGAAATTCTACACGGATTTTAACATATTTTAAAAAAATGCATTATAGAATCTTTTTTGAGCTACGTTGAGGGGTGTTTCATATATTATGCCAGAAAAGCCCTAAATGCAGCATATAAGAATTACACTGTCACAGAACTGGAGTTACTTGCAGTGGTCTTTGCATTCAAAAAATTTAGGTCTTATTTTTTGAGAACCAAAGTCATTGTGCATACTGACCATTTAGCATTGCGGTAGTTGATGGCGAAAAAAGGATGCAAAACCAAGATTGATTTGGTGGGTACTTCTTCTTCAAGAGTTTGACTTTGATGTTATTGACAGAAAGGGGACTGAAAATTAGGTTGCAGACTACCTCTCCAGACTAGAAGAAGGAGCTATGGCAATGTTTGATAATGGGGTGGAGATTGATGATTTGTTCCACAATAAGAGAGCGCTAACAGCATCCCATGACTCAATACCATGGTTTTCAAATTATGCAAACTATTTGGTTAGTGATATAGTGCTACCAGACTTAACTACTCACAAATGCCGCAAGTTTATGTTTGATGTCAGAATATTTTTCTGGGATGATCCATACTTGTTTTGCATATGTGAAGATGAGATTATTTGTCGTAATGTTCCTGAGGTCTAAATGATGAGTATTCTAGAGGCATGTCATTCATCTCTAGAGGGTGGGCATCATAGTGGAATTCAGACAACATATAAGATCTTGCAATGTGGCTACTATTGGCCAACCATCCACCAAGATGTTAATGACTATGCTAAAACTTGTGATAGATTCCAAAGTAAAAAGTGGTTTTTTACGCAAGCATGAGCTCCCCCTAAACCCCATTATGGTAATTGAATTATTTGATATGTAGGGGATAGACTTCATAGGCCCATTTTAGCTCACATGGGAACAAGTACATTTCAGTGGATGTGAACTATGTATCAAAATGGGTGGAGGCAGCAGCGCTTCCCAATAATGAAGGCACAAGTGTTATAACATTTCTGAAAAGGAATATCTTCTAAAGGTTTTGGTACACCTCGGGCAATCATCAATGATAGAGGTTCCCAGTTTTGCAACAAATTGTTCAAGGCTCTACTTGAGAAATATGGAGTAAAGCATTGGCTGGCAATAGCTTATCATCCACAAATAAGTGAGAAAGTTGAGGTGTCTAATACGGAGATCAAACAGATTTTATCCAAGACTGTGAATGCAAATCGAATTGGTTGATCGCAAAAGCTTGATGATACATCATGGGCATACTGAACTGCATTCAAGAATTCCATATATATCCTTACCTACCTGTCTTTGGCAAAGACTATCACCTACCAGTGAATCTTGAAGATAAGGCAATGTAGGCATTAAAGAAGTTGAATCTGGACAGGAATGATGCAGCAAACTCAACCTTGAACCAACTCACCGAGTATGATGAGTTCCACTTGAAAGCATATGAGAGCTCAGCCTTGTATAAGCAAAGAATGAATCTACAACATAATTGTCATATTGAGAATCACCATTTTTCTCTAGGGGATTTAGTGTTTCTATACAATTCCAGAATGAAGTTGTTCCTTGGGAAACTCAAGTCCAGATGGTTGGGGCCTTTCAGAGTATCACATGTTTTCAACCATGGGGCTATTGAGTTGGAGAAGAGAAATGGCACAAAATTCAGAGTAAATAGTGAAAGAGTCAACCTGTATCTTGGCAATGTTGAAGAAGTAAAAACAATGGAAGCATGGATGCTTGGTGAAGTCTGAGTACCCAAGTTATCTAAGTTGTGCCACTATAATAAATCAGGTGCTACTTGGGAGGCAATCCAAGGTGGAGACCGATG